>OX637271.1:0-12500 GCA_951799465.1 Leptophobia aripa | reverse complement strand
AATAAGCCTTCATCTAGTGACTATAAACAATAAAAGGAAAATAAATTAATTACATAAAAAGATAAAGAAGTCAGCTAGGTGAGGCGATACATGTCTAAAAGCGATTATTTATAAAAAACATGTCTAAAATAAAATAAAAAAAAAAAATATAAAAAAAATATAAAAAAATTGTCTCTATATAATGTTGAAAAAAATACTTATAATAATTAAGTTGAGCTGATTAAAGTAAAAAATGAAAAACAAAGTCAATCTGTTGTGAGGTCAAGTGTTGTGTGTCGGGTACCAGGGGGGGTAGGTTCATGGTTGAACTCTTTTAGGCTGTCTATTATTTTAGTAACGAAAGCTACGAGTGAGTCGGTTTCGGTTTGGGTTAGGAGGTTAAATGAGAAAGGGTTGGGGCATGTGTCCTTGCACATTTGGACGTGGTTGTGCCTATGGATGGTGTATCTGGGGCATGTTTCTAGTAGGTGTTTGAGTGTTTGTGTGGTGTGTTGGTCGCATGGACATGTATCGTTGTCTTTGATTTTGAACCTGTAAAGGTAGTCCTTTGAAAAGGAATGCCCCGTAATGAATTGGGTCAGTTGGAAAGAAACGCGTGTAGACATAAAGAATTTTTGGATGTCGCCGAGTGTGGGAAATATGTTCGCCGTGAAGCGGCCTTTGTTGTCAGATTTATATCTCTCGTTTGATTTGTGTAATGTGTCTTTTTTAATAATTGATTTTAGGTGCGAGAGTGGACAAGCGATGTGTTCAGCGGAACGGTGTAGTTGCGAGGCTCTATTAGCGGCACGGTCGGCGGCCTCGTTACCGCGGTCACCGGAGTGACCCTTAACCCATTGAAATTGGACTTGTGAGTTAGAATCTAGCGCTTTGATGTCGCGTAAAGTTGTGTGTATTTGATGGACGATCGGGTGTGTATTAGAGATGTTTTTTAGTGCCGCTAATGATGATTGTGAATCTGTGTAGATAATGGAGTGTTTGTGTCTTTGTTTAAGGATGTGAATGGTTGCGCGATGAATTGCGTATAGTTCCGCCTGAAAGACCGTGCAGGTGTCGTGTAGCTTGAAGAGCTTTGTGTGTGTAGGTGTTTCTGTATCTAGTTGGAAAACCACGAACGCCGCTCCGACCGACTGGTTCTCTTGCTTGCTACCGTCCGTGTAGATGTGTGTGGCGGTAGGGTCTGATGGGTTGGTGTTTCTACCCGTACGAATAGGTGAGCGTTCAACGGGGTGTAGTAGCTCAGAGAAAGGTGTAGGGGTTTCGATGGGTATGTCAGAGGGAAGCCGGTGTGTGAGCCTATTGACTCTGACGCTCTCCAATTCGGCTATTTCCAATACTTTAAGATCGAGTGGTGTTATTCTCGCTAAAGCAGTAGCTGCGCACGTGGAGATGGTGCGAAATCCGCGGATAATTTTTATTGAAAATAGCCTTTGGACGGCGTTGAGTTTGCGGCGTATACTTTTTTTGTGGGCGGCGTGCCCCCAGATACTAGAGGCGTATGTTACTATGGGCTCAATTGTGTTGAGGTAAATAGTTCGTAGGTTTTCGGGATGAGGGCCCCAAGTGGGTCTTGTGTATAGCGCCAATTTTTGGAAAATTTTGGACGCTTTGTCTGTGATGTAATTGATGTGTTCGTTGAAGTTAAGTTTACGGTCGATAATGACGCCTAAAAGTTTGATGCTATTTTGAAAGCTAAGAGGGGTTCCGTTGAATGAGATCTGACAATGCAGAGCTTTATCGCTGAAAGCTATGCATTGTGTTTTCTCGGGGCCAAAGGTGAGCTTTACATTCGTGCCCCAGCGACGAATGAGCTCTAGTGTGTGGTTAGTGTTATTTTGTAGAGTGTGTAGATTAGGCGCGGAGCAGATAAGGAGGACGTCGTCCGCGTAAGCCTGTAGAGAGCACCCTTCTGGTAGTTTTGTCTCTAAAAGTGTGTTGAGGATGGTGTTCCAAAGGATGGGGCCGCAGGCGGAGCCTTGGACACAGCCTTTTTGTGTGTTTTTCGTGTGTTTGTGTTGTCCCATGTGTAATGAGACAGAGCGGTCGGTGAGGTAACTGTTAATGAGCCGAAAGATGTTGAGTGGGCAGTTAATGCGACGAAGGCCGTCTAGTACGGCCGGCCACCAGGCGTTGTCAAATGCTGCCTTGATGTCAAGTGAGACAGCAATGACCAGTTCCTTGTTGCCTTTTGCTAGTCTTATTGAATCTACAGCCTGTTTGATGGCGTGGACTGTGCTGGTTTGTTCGGTGAAGCCGAATTGATTACGGTTCAGTAGTTTGAGTCTGTGGGCTTTGAAGGTTAGTCTTTTAATGAAAAGTTTTTCTAAGACTTTCCCGAATACGGGTATTAGGCCTATGGGGCGGTATGAGCCGAGTTCGGTGTAGTTGGTTTTACCCGGTTTTGGTATGACTTTAACTATTGCCTCCTTCCACGCGGAGGGAAAGTGAGAAATCTCTAGGCAACAGTTGTAGAGTTTAGTTATAAACTCGGGGAACAATTGAGCAAACACCGTACATATGTCGCTCGTTAGGTGATCGTTTCCGGGGGCTTTGGTGTGACTGATAGATTGGAATTGTTCCATTATCTCGTCGGTGGTGAAAGCCGGTTCGTCCTCCGTGTCCGGGAGGACTTGAGAGGCGCCCCTGATGTCGCGGTGTTTGCTCGTTGTGTCCGGTAAGTCGTCGGGGTAAAAATGGTTCAGTAGCGCTTGAGCCGTTTCTGATTCAGTGTTGGTGTAGGTGTTGTTGATTTTAAGTGTGCTAGGTTGTATGTTGGGTGTGCAATGCTTGAGGAGCTTGTTCGTTATGGACCATGCGTCGTCCTTGCCCTGGGACTCGCAGAATGTTTTAAAGCTTTCTGTCGAGGCTCGGCGCATCTCCGACGCATAGTTGAGTTTAGTGTCGCGATAGGTGTCAATGAGGTCGGGGGGAATGGGTGTGTTATGGCGCTTGTGGCTATGTAGTCGCCTGTGTAATGCTAAGCATTCGGCTTTGAGCGTTTGTAAGTGTGTATTCCAGAAGGGTGGTCTGGGTTTGGGCTTGTGTCCTTTGATGGGCAACGTTAAAGTGCACGCTTCGTTTATTATTTTGCTGGTGAGTTCCACAACGGAGTCTAGCTCCGATGGTGTAATAATATTGAAGTTGGTGTCGAGAAGCGTGCAGTTGTTAACGTTGGTCATCAGCTGTTCCTTGAGAGAGTGCCAGTTGGCGTGTGTGGTGTTGTATTTGAATGTGCTGTGGTTGCATGAGGGAGACGGAGGGTCGTTGTTCAAGTTAATTTTGAACGTGATGGGGTTGTGCTGTGACGAAGTGAACAGGCCCGGACGCACTTTCCAGCCAGAGATGTTGTTAAATATATTGGCTGAGGTTAGTGTGAGGTCGATAATGGATGATCGGTGTCGACCGTGCGTTATCGTTTCGAAGGTGGGCGTGTCCCCTGCGTTACAGACGTTTAGATCCGTGGCGGCGATGAGGTCGACGACCTCATATCCGCGTGGATTGTGTTTAGTGTGTGTCCTACCTCCCCAGAGTGGGTGCCACGCGTTGAAGTCACCGCAGACTATGATTCGAGCATTTGTGTGCGCCTTGATAAAATGCTCTAAAGCAACAAGTGTGTTGTTGTTGTCCGATTTGGGTTCGATGTATACGGACGCGATGTACAGGTGTGAGGTGCGTGTCGGAATAGAGATAACGGTAAGGTTATCGGTGGAGTATTGTGACAGAAGTAGTGCGTTGATGTATGGTTTGGTGATGATGCATGCTTTCGTATGCCCACCTTTGTTGGCTTGGTAAACCCGGAGGCCATGTGTTTGTCTAACTGTATTGAGTTTACCGGTGTAGGGTTCGGAGATTGTGGCTATGTCCGTGTTTGTGGTGTTGAGGTGAATGTGTAGTTCGTGCAACGCATTGCGAGACCTGTCGAGGTTCGCTTGTGTGATTGAAAGTGTCCCTATCGTTTTGTTAGACATAGTTGGTTTTGGCTTCAACGCGGGCGCGCATGGCGCTTAATTTGGGGCAGGTAGTGCTGTCTGCGCGGTGGGTGGTGTCTGTTTTGGTGTTGTGTTGCGCATTATGTTCTTTGCAATTGATGCAGGTCGGGGTGTGTGTGGCTGCTTTGTCACAGTCCGAGGTGGTGTGTGTGTGTGCGCATTTTGCGCAGGTGGGTTGTGTGGCCGGGCACCTGTTTTTAGTGTGTCCGAAGCCCTGGCATTGTCTACATTGTAGAAAGGGGGTGAAAGTTTCGCAGTGTACCCGTGCACATCCTATGGCGACGCGACCTAACTCCGTAAACTTGCGCCAAGAGGAAGATGTGGTGGACAGGATGACGTTATAAAGTTGGTCGTTCCTGTTGTTCCTTCTGAATTTTAAAAAGAAGGACTCATTTTTAAGAGAAGGGTTCTGGTCCCTAATAGTCGCGAGAAGATCTTCCTCTTTGGTGTCTTTATTAATGCCTTTTATGTGAATAAGTGGATTGATCCGCCTTTCTTCCTCGGCTCGTAGAGCGGGGGATTTGTTGATTTGCGCGAGAGCGTGCTGTTTATTTGCCTCGGTTTCGAAGTTTATTCTAATTTTCCCCTTTGAGAGCGGGGTGATTTTGAGCGGTGCGTACCCGCCTTCCCTAAAGTTAATAGCTTGTCTAATTTTTTCCACGAGACCTTTTGGCGAAGCACATTCTCCGCTGATAACCAAAGAGGGGGTGGAGGGCGTTCTCGGTATCTCCGAGTGAGATTTCGAGGTGATCGTTGGGGGGGCCGGGGTCACTTTTTTGTTGATAATAGGTACGCCGCCTTGTATTGCCTTGTTTTGGCTGGCGGCGTCTGCGTAAGATTTGAGCTTAAGCTCAAACCACTCCTCTCTTTTCTCCGCCTTTTCATTTTGGGTTTTGAAAATTTCTTCAATTTTCCCCAAACTGTTATGTACTTCTTCTTGAAGTACCTTGGCGGTGTTGGAGTGTGTATTTGAGAGACTGAGCCGGCACATTTCCAGCTTCTTGTTCTCCTCCTCCAGTTTCTGAATTTGTTGATTCAGGTTCTGGGTGAGCAGGCCGAGGGCTGTAATTTGTGCGGGCTCAGCTGGTGGTTGCCTTCCTCCGTCGGTGTTTTGTGCCTGTGGCAGGACCCCTCTCTCATGTAATTCTCCCTCGGCGTCTCTGAATAATTGGTGGAGTCGTCTAACCGCCGCCGTGACCCCGGTTTTAATCTCTGTTTTAAGATTTTTGGACTCGGCAAGATGGGCGAGAGCTTTCATAAGGCATGATTTTGCCTCCTGCTCTCTAGAAGGTTTTTGTTTCCTAGAAACAGTAGCATCGAGGTCTATCGTCTCGATGCTGTTGCCGGCGGTGGAGGGTTTGGGCTGCGGCTGTAAAGGAGCCGCGTTCACCCTTTCCGCTGAAGCGGTCTTGGGGGAGGTGGTTTTTTTGGCGGGGGGGGTACGAATGCCAAACATATTTAAGAAAGATAGGTCGAGGTGTAAGCGAGAGGGAAGGTTTTAACAATATCGGACCTTCGACACGGTTTGGGTTTAAACTACTTTGAATAAGTTAATGAGGAACGATAATTGAATGAGACGTGTGTTGAGTCCTTTGGTAAGTTGTTAAAAATAAAATTGCTTGATGAGCACTACTTGTTTCCTTTGTATTTGGGGATGACGAGCAAAAAAAAAAAAAAAAAAAAAAGGTCGTTCAAGGTCACGCCAAATTTCCAAAAACCCTAAAATAAAAAAAACAAGGATTGGATAACAATTGTAACTGGGTGGACCAGTGAAAAAATATAAAAGTGTAAATATAAGTGTGTATATATGTCTGTGTGTACTAATAAAAACAACAATTATCAGAACGCAAGTAATTTAAATTTAATTTAATTTAAACAGAAACAAAGCCTGATCTTGAAACAAAAAATAAAAATAAAGCTACGACTTACGTTGCTCTGCAAAACTGTAGCGAAACTAAGCTAAACAAAACTAACAAACACTAGAGCACTACGAACTTAGAGTTCTACTAAAAAGAAGCGAAGCACGAAAGCACGAAGACAAACGCGGCGGTTGAATTTGCACTTGAACTCGAACTTGAACTTTTTTTTTGGTGTTGAAAATGAACCGACCGAACTGTTGTTAACTAAACTGGGATAACTATAACTTGGACCGATTTGAGAGCGTGTTAATGCTGTGATTGCTAGAATGCGACTGAGTTGTAACTACGTTTGCGCGACGCGGTAACCCTTCCCCGAAAAAGCAGGTAGTTTGTTTGTGTCACGGGTGAATTTAGTGAAAACTAAAGTTTTAACAAATTATTTATTTTTGCAAGGATTTTACTTTTAATTTAAAAAACTAGGTGAATACGACTTTATTGCGAAATTGAGTTTATTTAGGTGGATTTATTTTTAGGGGATTTTACTTTTGAGAGAAAATTGACTTTTATGACAAACTAAAGAGAAAATAAAATAAAATTGACTTTTGGACTCTAACTATTGAAGGGATTTATTGAATAATTTGTTTGAGATGAGAAAGCTATTATTTGGAAAGTATGCTACTTTAGGTGTTTTAATGCAAAATAAATTGGACTCTAATAATTTTAAAGAAAAAATTAAACAAAGGGAATGGAAAGCAAACTTTAGAATTTAACAAAATTACCGATAACAAAGACTTTTTATTAGCGCGGCTGCAGCAGGTAAGCGCTGCAGGTATTTTTTATGACTTTTACGGATGCTATTTGGTTTATAACAGAAATTACTTTTTTATTATTTGTTTGAGATTTAGAAAAAGAAGGAAATACAATATTTAAGACTGCAAATAAAATCGGAGTGAAAACAAATTTAATAAAGCGCTTCCAATAACAATTGTAACTGGGTGGACCAGTGAAAAAATATAAAAGTGTAAATATAAGTGTGTATATATGTCTGTGTGTACTAATAAAAACAACAATTATCAGAACGCAAGTAATTTAAATTTAATTTAATTTAAACAGAAACAAAGCCTGATCTTGAAACAAAAAATAAAAATAAAGCTACGACTTACGTTGCTCTGCAAAACTGTAGCGAAACTAAGCTAAACAAAACTAACAAACACTAGAGCACTACGAACTTAGAGTTCTACTAAAAAGAAGCGAAGCACGAAAGCACGAAGACGAACGCGGCGGTTGAATTTGCACTTGAACTCGAACTTGAACTTTTTTTTGGTGTTGAAAATGAACCGACCGAACTGTTGTTAACTAAACTGGGATAACTATAACTTGGACCGATTTGAGAGCGTGTTAATGCTGTGATTGCTAGAATGCGACTGGGTTAGGTTAGGTTAGGTTAGGTTAGGTTAGGTTAGGTTAGGTTAGGTTAGGTTAGGTTAGGTTAGGTTAGGTTAGGTTAGGTTAGGTTAGGTTAGGTTAGGTTAGGTTAGGTTAGGTTAGGTTAGGTTAGGTTAGGTTAGGTTAGGTTAGGTTAGGTTAGGTTAGGTTAGGTTAGGTTAGGTTAGGTTAGGTTAGGTTAGGTTAGGTTAGGTTAGGTTAGGTTAGGTTAGGTTAGGTTAGGTTAGGTTAGGTTAGGTTAGGTTAGGTTAGGTTAGGTTAGGTTAGGTTAGGTTAGGTTAGGTTAGGTTAGGTTAGGTTAGGTTAGGTTAGGTTAGGTTAGGTTAGGTTAGGTTAGGTTAGGTTAGGTTAGGTTAGGTTAGGTTAGGTTAGGTTAGGTTAGGTTAGGTTAGGTTAGGTTAGGTTAGGTTAGGTTAGGTTAGGTTAGGTTAGGTTAGGTTAGGTTAGGTTAGGTTAGGTTAGGTTAGGTTAGGTTAGGTTAGGTTAGGTTAGGTTAGGTTAGGTTAGGTTAGGTTAGGTTAGGTTAGGTTAGGTTAGGTTAGGTTAGGTTAGGTTAGGTTAGGTTAGGTTAGGTTAGGTTAGGTTAGGTTAGGTTAGGTTAGGTTAGGTTAGGTTAGGTTAGGTTAGGTTAGGTTAGGTTAGGTTAGGTTAGGTTAGGTTAGGTTAGGTTAGGTTAGGTTAGGTTAGGTTAGGTTAGGTTAGGTTAGGTTAGGTTAGGTTAGGTTAGGTTAGGTTAGGTTAGGTTAGGTTAGGTTAGGTTAGGTTAGGTTAGGTTAGGTTAGGTTAGGTTAGGTTAGGTTAGGTTAGGTTAGGTTAGGTTAGGTTAGGTTAGGTTAGGTTAGGTTAGGTTAGGTTAGGTTAGGTTAGGTTAGGTTAGGTTAGGTTAGGTTAGGTTAGGTTAGGTTAGGTTAGGTTAGGTTAGGTTAGGTTAGGTTAGGTTAGGTTAGGTTAGGTTAGGTTAGGTTAGGTTAGGTTAGGTTAGGTTAGGTTAGGTTAGGTTAGGTTAGGTTAGGTTAGGTTAGGTTAGGTTAGGTTAGGTTAGGTTAGGTTAGGTTAGGTTAGGTTAGGTTAGGTTAGGTTAGGTTAGGTTAGGTTAGGTTAGGTTAGGTTAGGTTAGGTTAGGTTAGGTTAGGTTAGGTTAGGTTAGGTTAGGTTAGGTTAGGTTAGGTTAGGTTAGGTTAGGTTAGGTTAGGTTAGGTTAGGTTAGGTTAGGTTAGGTTAGGTTAGGTTAGGTTAGGTTAGGTTAGGTTAGGTTAGGTTAGGTTAGGTTAGGTTAGGTTAGGTTAGGTTAGGTTAGGTTAGGTTAGGTTAGGTTAGGTTAGGTTAGGTTAGGTTAGGTTAGGTTAGGTTAGGTTAGGTTAGGTTAGGTTAGGTTAGGTTAGGTTAGGTTAGGTTAGGTTAGGTTAGGTTAGGTTAGGTTAGGTTAGGTTAGGTTAGGTTAGGTTAGGTTAGGTTAGGTTAGGTTAGGTTAGGTTAGGTTAGGTTAGGTTAGGTTAGGTTAGGTTAGGTTAGGTTAGGTTAGGTTAGGTTAGGTTAGGTTAGGTTAGGTTAGGTTAGGTTAGGTTAGGTTAGGTTTTTTTTTTTTTTTTTTTTTTTTTTTTTTTTTTTAAGCTAATTGATCCTTAGAAGGGTTTTATAATGTGTCACTTATGTAGCTAATACATGTTATTTATGATTATTAAAATAAGAGCGACGGAAAAAGTTGTTGGCTATTGGATACCGTTCTTCTCCGTCGCTCTATTTTGTACAATAGACATTAAGCTATTTACATGGTTAATATAAAGGGTGAAAAATAAATAAAACAATAATAAACAAAACGACGAAGTAGTTCTGGCTATGGGATACCATCCTAATTCGCTATTCTGTTTTTACAAGTTGTGAATAAGAGTATGGGAAAGAGTGGGGTGACGAAAAGGTTTTGGCTGTAAGATACCGTTCCTGTTCGAAACCCCTGTTTGTGTTTTACAAATTTGTGTTATGTTATATCAGTGTGACCTTGAGTGACACTGATATAAAATTGATTTGTTGATGTACATTGATAGACCAAAATAAACAGAAAAGGCAGATAGTTTAATCTGTATGTTGTTTATTGAGTGTTGTGAATAAATAAAAATGGGCAATTTTCTAAATATAAGTTTAAGAATTAAGTTGATTTTGGTCGATCAGTGAGTATTGTATGTGTCTAAATATAAAGTATAAAGGGTTTGATTTTTACTGAATTTACTGTGATAAGATTATACATAGGAATAATGTGGTTTGGAAATGAGCTTAAACAAGTGAAAAAATATAATAAATAAAAATGATGATAAACGAAAAATGGACCAAAGTGATTGTGTGAAAATATGTTGGAGTATTTGGAACTAGTTTTGCTTGAATTAAGAATTGGGATTCTTTTTTAATAGTTTAGGGGTTTTGTAATTTTAGTCCATTTTTGGTCCGTCACCCGTTTGTTAGAAGAATTTTACAAAAAAAATATATGTTAGAATACTGTTTTGAAGAAGTATTGATTCAAATGAGCTAAACATTTTTAATGAGAGTTTATGAATTTGAATTTGAACTTTTCGTTTAAACATGTTATAATAAAAATGAGAAAGAATAATAATAATAAAATAATAAAAAAAAAAAAAAGGCCTAATGATTTGATTTGTGGATTTGTAGAGAAATAGAAATTAAAGTGAGCTGGATTTGGTGCTTCTATGTTCTTAGTGAATTCAAACAAACTTTTTCTTAACTAAACTAGGCTAATTTGAGAGTATACTAATGAGTGCTAAGTACAATGTTTACTAAGAGTAATGATTTATCCAAAATAGACTGAATAATATTAACCGGGGATGAGTCTTTTAAGTGAGAGTTGTGGTTAAATAATGTTTGACATAATAAAGTTGTTTGAGAATTTATATAGATTGAGTCTATTTTGGTCGGTCATTCTTCGTTTATAAAATTAATATTAACACTATCATTGCAAAAATATGGCTAAAATACTAATTGCGTTAAATGATTCTTATATACAAAGATAAGTTTATTCGAATTGACAAAGAAGTATAGATATCTTTTGGTTGAATGAAATGAGGGGAGAAAAGTAAGTAAAAATAAACTATGGCTGTGACGGTGGTGAGATGTGTGGTAGTGTATGGCTTTATATGTGTGTGTGTGTGTGTGTGTTCCTTATGTTATTTAAGAGTGTGAAGGTTTGCGCGAATTTAATTCAGACATAATTTATTTTCGACTCTACGCGTGCTCGCATGGCTCGGACTTTGGGGCAGGTTGTGCTGTCTGCACGGTGTGTGGTGTCGGTTTTGGTGTTGTGTTTTTTATTGTGGTCCTTGCAGTTAATGCAGGAGGGAGTAGCTGTGTCTGGTTCGGTGCAGGAGGAGGTGAAGTGTTCATCTCCGCATTTGGCGCAACTGGGAATGATTGATGGGCACCTACTCTTTGTGTGGCCGAACCCTTGGCATTGGCGACACTGAATGAAGGGTGAAAAGGTGTCGCAATGGACTCTCCTGTGGTCCAAGGCGACCCGTCCTAGGTCGAGGAATTTGCGCCATGCGGTGGGAGTGGTGTTTAAGACTACGTTATAGAGACTATCATTACGATTGTTTCTCTTAAATTTGATAGAAAATGTCTCGTTTTTCAGAGAGGGGTTTTGTTCTTTAATGGTGGTCAGCAGGTCTTTTTCCTCTAGGGACTTGTCGATTCCCTTAATGGTGATGAGGGGGTTCAGTCTCCTCTCGTCTTCGGCTTCTATACCCTCCGATTGGTTCAGTTTTGCCTTGGTGATGTTCTTGTGCTCCTCGCTTTCAAAAGAAAGCTTCAGTTTGACGTTTGAGAGCGGTGTGATTTTGGTGGGGGCGAAGCCGCACTCTCTGAAGTTTACCGCTTCTCGTACGTACAGGAGAAGTTCCTGTGTGGAGAAGCAGGGATCTCTGCTGACCACCAGTGAGGGGGCGGAGGGCGTTCTCGGTATGTCCGAGTTAGTTTTGGAGATAATCGTTGGGGGGGCCGGGGTCACTTTTTTGTGAATAGTAGGTTCTTCGCCGCCTTGTCTTGCCTTGTTTTGGCTGGCGGCTTCTGCGTAGGATTTGAGCTTATTTGAGCTTAAGCTCAAACCTCTCTTCTCTCTGCTCCGCCTTTTCGTTTAGGGTTTGGAAATTTTCCTCTATTTTCCCGAGACTCTTGTGTACTTCTTCCTGAAGTACCTTGGCGGTGTTGGAGTGTGTGCTGGAGAGGCTGAGCCGGCACATTTCCAGCTTCTTGTTCTCCTCCTCCAGTTTCTGAATTTGGCGATTCAGGTTCTGGGTGAGGAGGCTGAGGGCTGTAATTTGTGCGGACTCAGCTGGGGGAGGCATTCCCTCGTCGGGATTTTGTGTGTGTCCCTGTGGCGGGACCCCTCTCTGTTTTGATTCTCCCTCGGCGTCTTTAAATAATTGGTGGAGTCGTCTCACCGCCACCGTGACCCCGGTTTTAATCTCGGTTTTGAGATTTCTCGACTCTGCTAGATGAGCGAGAGCTTTCATGAGGCACGATTTTGCCTCCTGCTCTCTCGAGGGTTTTTGTTTCATAGAAACAGTAGCATCGAGGTCTATCGTCTCGATGCTTTTGCGGATGGTGGAGGGTTTGGGCTGCGGCTGTAAAGGGGCCGCGTTCACCCTTTCCGCTGAAGCGGTCTTAGGGGAGGTGGTTTTTTTGGCAGGGGGGGTACGGATGCCAAACATGTTATTTTTTTTTGAGGAAGAGTTCGAGTTGAAAGCGAAAGGGCAGTTTTGACAATCGGACGATTGAAACGATTTAGGTTTGTATAAATGACTTATAACTTAAGTTGTGCAAGGAGGTAGGTGTGAATTTATGTGCTTTACCTCTTGCAGGAAACAGGAACTAAAAGTAACTAACTAACTAACTAAAACAAAAATGAACGCAAAATGTTCCCTTTGAATTTTGCTGGAAGAGCACTAACTGGAACAAAAATGAACGCAAATGTTCCCTTTGAATTTTGCTGGAAGAGCACTAACTGGAACAAAAATGAACGCTAAATGTTCCCTTTGAATTTTGCTGGAAGAGCACTAACTGGAACAAAACTGAACGCTAAATGTTCCCTTTGAATTTTGCTGGAAGAGCACTAACTGGAACAAAAATGAACGCTAAATGTTCCCTTTGAATTTTGCTGGAAGAGCACTAACTGGAACAAAAATGAACGCTAAATGTTCCCTTT
>OX637270.1:8189349-8199349 GCA_951799465.1 Leptophobia aripa | reverse complement strand
CCTAACCTAACCTAACCTAACCTAACCTAACCTAACCTAACCTAACCTAACCTAACCTAACCTAACCTAACCTAACCTAACCTAACCTAACCTAACCTAACCTAACCTAACCTAACCTAACCTAACCTAACCTAACCTAACCTAACCTAACCTAACCTAACCTAACCTAACCTAACCTAACCTAACCTAACCTAACCTAACCTAACCTAACCTAACCTAACCTAACCTAACCTAACCTAACCTAACCTAACCTAACCTAACCTAACCTAACCTAACCTAACCTAACCTAACCTAACCTAACCTAACCTAACCTAACCTAACCTAACCTAACCTAACCTAACCTAACCTAACCTAACCTAACCTAACCTAACCTAACCTAACCTAACCTAACCTAACCTAACCTAACCTAACCTAACCTAACCTAACCTAACCTAACCTAACCTAACCTAACCTAACCTAACCTAACCTAACCTAACCTAACCTAACCTAACCTAACCTAACCTAACCTAACCTAACCTAACCTAACCTAACCTAACCTAACCTAACCTAACCTAACCTAACCTAACCTAACCTAACCTAACCTAACCTAACCTAACCTAACCTAACCTAACCTAACCTAACCTAACCTAACCTAACCTAACCTAACCTAACCTAACCTAACCTAACCTAACCTAACCTAACCTAACCTAACCTAACCTAACCTAACCTAACCTAACCTAACCTAACCTAACCTAACCTAACCTAACCTAACCTAACCTAACCTAACCTAACCTAACCTAACCTAACCTAACCTAACCTAACCTAACCTAACCTAACCTAACCTAACCTAACCTAACCTAACCTAACCTAACCTAACCTAACCTAACCTAACCTAACCTAACCTAACCTAACCTAACCTAACCTAACCTAACCTAACCTAACCTAACCTAACCTAACCTAACCTAACCTAACCTAACCTAACCTAACCTAACCTAACCTAACCTAACCTAACCTAACCTAACCTAACCTAACCTAACCTAACCTAACCTAACCTAACCTAACCTAACCTAACCTAACCTAACCTAACCTAACCTAACCTAACCTAACCTAACCTAACCTAACCTAACCTTACTACACCTAACCTAACCTAACCTAACCTAACCTAACCTAACCTAACCTAACCTAACCTAACCTAACCTAACCTAACCTAACCTAACCTAACCTAACCTAACCTAACCTAACCTAACCTAACCTAACCTAACCTAACCTAACCTAACCTAACCTAACCTAACCTAACCTAACCTAACCTAACCTAACCTAACCTAACCTAACCTAACCTAACCTAACCTAACCTAACCTAACCTAACCTAACCTAACCTAACCTAACCTAACCTAACCTAACCTAACCTAACCTAACCTAACCTAACCTAACCTAACCTAACCTAACCTAACCTAACCTAACCTAACCTAACCTAACCTAACCTAACCTAACCTAACCTAACCTAACCTAACCTAACCTAACCTAACTAACCTAACCTAACCTAACCTAACCTAACCTAACCTAACCTAACCTAACCTAACCTAACCTAACCTAACCTAACCTAACCTAACCTAACCTAACCTAACCTAACCTAACCTAACCTAACCTAACCTAACCTAACCTAACCTAACCTAACCTAACCTAACCTAACCTAACCTAACCTAACCTAACCTAACCTAACCTAACCTAACCTAACCTAACCTAACCTAACCTAACCTAACCTAACCTAACCTAACCTAACCTAACCTAACCTAACCTAACCTAACCTAACCTAACCTAACCTAACCTAACCTAACCTAACCTAACCTAACCTAACCTAACCTAACCTAACCTAACCTAACCTAACCTAACCTAACCTAACCTAACCTAACCTAACCTAACCTAACCTAACCTAACCTAACCTAACCTAACCTAACCTAACCTAACCTAACCTAACCTAACCTAACCTAACCTAACCTAACCTAACCTAACCTAACCTAACCTAACCTAACCTAACCTAACCTAACCTAACCTAACCTAACCTAACCTAACCTAACCTAACCTAACCTAACCTAACCTAACCTAACCTAACCTAACCTAACCTAACCTAACCTAACCTAACCTAACCTAACCTAACCTAACCTAACCTAACCTAACCTAACCTAACCTAACCTAACCTAACCTAACCTAACCTAACCTAACCTAACCTAACCTAACCTAACCTAACCTAACCTAACCTAACCTAACCTAACCTAACCTAACCTAACCTAACCTAACCTAACCTAACCTAACCTAACCTAACCTAACCTAACCTAACCTAACCTAACCTAACCTAACCTAACCTAACCTAACCTAACCTAACCTAACCTAACCTAACCTAACCTAACCTAACCTAACCTAACCTAACCTAACCTAACCTAACCTAACCTAACCTAACCTAACCTAACCTAACCTAACCTAACCTAACCTAACCTAACCTAACCTAACCTAACCTAACCTAACCTAACCTAACCTAACCTAACCTAACCTAACCTAACCTAACCTAACCTAACCTAACCTAACCTAACCTAACCTAACCTAACCTAACCTAACCTAACCTAACCTAACCTAACCTAACCTAACCTAACCTAACCTAACCTAACCTAACCTAACCTAACCTAACCTAACCTAACCTAACCTAACCTAACCTAACCTAACCTAACCTAACCTAACCTAACCTAACCTAACCTAACCTAACCTAACCTAACCTAACCTAACCTAACCTAACCTAACCTAACCTAACCTAACCTAACCTAACCTAACCTAACCTAACCTAACCTAACCTAACCTAACCTAACCTAACCTAACCTAACCTAACCTAACCTAACCTAACCTAACCTAACCTAACCTAACCTAACCTAACCTAACCTAACCTAACCTAACCTAACCTAACCTAACCTAACCTAACCTAACCTAACCTAACCTAACCTAACCTAACCTAACCTAACCTAACCTAACCTAACCTAACCTAACCTAACCTAACCTAACCTAACCTAACCTAACCTAACCTAACCTAACCTAACCTAACCTAACCTAACCTAACCTAACCTAACCTAACCTAACCTAACCTAACCTAACCTAACCTAACCTAACCTAACCTAACCTAACCTAACCTAACCTAACCTAACCTAACCTAACCTAACCTAACCTAACCTAACCTAACCTAACCTAACCTAACCTAACCTAACCTAACCTAACCTAACCTAACCTAACCTAACCTAACCTAACCTAACCTAACCTAACCTAACCTAACCTAACCTAACCTAACCTAACCTAACCTAACCTAACCTAACCTAACCTAACCTAACCTAACCTAACCTAACCTAACCTAACCTAACCTAACCTAACCTAACCTAACCTAACCTAACCTAACCTAACCTAACCTAACCTAACCTAACCTAACCTAACCTAACCTAACCTAACCTAACCTAACCTAACCTAACCTAACCTAACCTAACCTAACCTAACCTAACCTAACCTAACCTAACCTAACCTAACCTAACCTAACCTAACCTAACCTAACCTAACCTAACCTAACCTAACCTAACCTAACCTAACCTAACCTAACCTAACCTAACCTAACCTAACCTAACCTAACCTAACCTAACCTAACCTAACCTAACCTAACCTAACCTAACCTAACCTAACCTAACCTAACCTAACCTAACCTAACCTAACCTAACCTAACCTAACCTAACCTAACCTAACCTAACCTAACCTAACCTAACCTAACCTAACCTAACCTAACCTAACCTAACCTAACCTAACCTAACCTAACCTAACCTAACCTAACCTAACCTAACCTAACCTAACCTAACCTAACCTAACCTAACCTAACCTAACCTAACCTAACCTAACCTAACCTAACCTAACCTAACCTAACCTAACCTAACCTAACCTAACCTAACCTAACCTAACCTAACCTAACCTAACCTAACCTAACCTAACCTAACCTAACCTAACCTAACCTAACCTAACCTAACCTAACCTAACCTAACCTAACCTAACCTAACCTAACCTAACCTAACCTAACCTAACCTAACCTAACCTAACCTAACCTAACCTAACCTAACCTAACCTAACCTAACCTAACCTAACCTAACCTAACCTAACCTAACCTAACCTAACCTAACCTAACCTAACCTAACCTAACCTAACCTAACCTAACCTAACCTAACCTAACCTAACCTAACCTAACCTAACCTAACCTAACCTAACCTAACCTAACCTAACCTAACCTAACCTAACCTAACCTAACCTAACCTAACCTAACCTAACCTAACCTAACCTAACCTAACCTAACCTAACCTAACCTAACCTAACCTAACCTAACCTAACCTAACCTAACCTAACCTAACCTAACCTAACCTAACCTAACCTAACCTAACCTAACCTAACCTAACCTAACCTAACCTAACCTAACCTAACCTAACCTAACCTAACCTAACCTAACCTAACCTAACCTAACCTAACCTAACCTAACCTAACCTAACCTAACCTAACCTAACCTAACCTAACCTAACCTAACCTAACCTAACCTAACCTAACCTAACCTAACCTAACCTAACCTAACCTAACCTAACCTAACCTAACCTAACCTAACCTAACCTAACCTAACCTAACCTAACCTAACCTAACCTAACCTAACCTAACCTAACCTAACCTAACCTAACCTAACCTAACCTAACCTAACCTAACCTAACCTAACCTAACCTAACCTAACCTAACCTAACCTAACCTAACCTAACCTAACCTAACCTAACCTAACCTAACCTAACCTAACCTAACCTAACCTAACCTAACCTAACCTAACCTAACCTAACCTAACCTAACCTAACCTAACCTAACCTAACCTAACCTAACCTAACCTAACCTAACCTAACCTAACCTAACCTAACCTAACCTAACCTAACCTAACCTAACCTAACCTAACCTAACCTAACCTAACCTAACCTAACCTAACCTAACCTAACCTAACCTAACCTAACCTAACCTAACCTAACCTAACCTAACCTAACCTAACCTAACCTAACCTAACCTAACCTAACCTAACCTAACCTAACCTAACCTAACCTAACCTAACCTAACCTAACCTAACCTAACCTAACCTAACCTAACCTAACCTAACCTAACCTAACCTAACCTAACCTAACCTAACCTAACCTAACCTAACCTAACCTAACCTAACCTAACCTAACCTAACCTAACCTAACCTAACCTAACCTAACCTAACCTAACCTAACCTAACCTAACCTAACCTAACCTAACCTAACCTAACCTAACCTAACCTAACCTAACCTAACCTAACCTAACCTAACCTAACCTAACCTAACCTAACCTAACCTAACCTAACCTAACCTAACCTAACCTAACCTAACCTAACCTAACCTAACCTAACCTAACCTAACCTAACCTAACCTAACCTAACCTAACCTAACCTAACCTAACCTAACCTAACCTAACCTAACCTAACCTAACCTAACCTAACCTAACCTAACCTAACCTAACCTAACCTAACCTAACCTAACCTAACCTAACCTAACCTAACCTAACCTAACCTAACCTAACCTAACCTAACCTAACCTAACCTAACCTAACCTAACCTAACCTAACCTAACCTAACCTAACCTAACCTAACCTAACCTAACCTAACCTAACCTAACCTAACCTAACCTAACCTAACCTAACCTAACCTAACCTAACCTAACCTAACCTAACCTAACCTAACCTAACCTAACCTAACCTAACCTAACCTAACCTAACCTAACCTAACCTAACCTAACCTAACCTAACCTAACCTAACCTAACCTAACCTAACCTAACCTAACCTAACCTAACCTAACCTAACCTAACCTAACCTAACCTAACCTAACCTAACCTAACCTAACCTAACCTAACCTAACCTAACCTAACCTAACCTAACCTAACCTAACCTAACCTAACCTAACCTAACCTAACCTAACCTAACCTAACCTAACCTAACCTAACCTAACCTAACCTAACCTAACCTAACCTAACCTAACCTAACCTAACCTAACCTAACCTAACCTAACCTAACCTAACCTAACCTAACCTAACCTAACCTAACCTAACCTAACCTAACCTAACCTAACCTAACCTAACCTAACCTAACCTAACCTAACCTAACCTAACCTAACCTAACCTAACCTAACCTAACCTAACCTAACCTAACCTAACCTAACCTAACCTAACCTAACCTAACCTAACCTAACCTAACCTAACCTAACCTAACCTAACCTAACCTAACCTAACCTAACCTAACCTAACCTAACCTAACCTAACCTAACCTAACCTAACCTAACCTAACCTAACCTAACCTAACCTAACCTAACCTAACCTAACCTAACCTAACCTAACCTAACCTAACCTAACCTAACCTAACCTAACCTAACCTAACCTAACCTAACCTAACCTAACCTAACCTAACCTAACCTAACCTAACCTAACCTAACCTAACCTAACCTAACCTAACCTAACCTAACCTAACCTAACCTAACCTAACCTAACCTAACCTAACCTAACCTAACCTAACCTAACCTAACCTAACCTAACCTAACCTAACCTAACCTAACCTAACCTAACCTAACCTAACCTAACCTAACCTAACCTAACCTAACCTAACCTAACCTAACCTAACCTAACCTAACCTAACCTAACCTAACCTAACCTAACCTAACCTAACCTAACCTAACCTAACCTAACCTAACCTAACCTAACCTAACCTAACCTAACCTAACCTAACCTAACCTAACCTAACCTAACCTAACCTAACCTAACCTAACCTAACCTAACCTAACCTAACCTAACCTAACCTAACCTAACCTAACCTAACCTAACCTAACCTAACCTAACCTAACCTAACCTAACCTAACCTAACCTAACCTAACCTAACCTAACCTAACCTAACCTAACCTAACCTAACCTAACCTAACCTAACCTAACCTAACCTAACCTAACCTAACCTAACCTAACCTAACCTAACCTAACCTAACCTAACCTAACCTAACCTAACCTAACCTAACCTAACCAGTCGCATCCTTGCTATCGCATCAGTCACACGATCTTATACCGGGTTCCAGTTATAGTTTTCACCAAGTTAACAACTGTTCGTTCGGTTTGTTTCTTCAAGTTCATCAAGTTCAATAATTCAGTTACGTGCAACCACCGCCTTCTCCTTCGTGCGTCCAAACGAACTTTGTAAGAGACCTTAAGTTTCAAGTGCTCAGTGCTAAGTAGTGCTTCTGATTTGTTTAAAGTTTTTCGCGAGCCAGTAAGTCCTAGATTTATTTAAATTCATTTATTTCATTTCTTTTGTCGCTGGTTTTTTTCTGATAGTCACTGTCCGCGTCTGTTCAAATCAATATATTTACACTTTTACACATATTTACACATATTCACACATATTTACACATATTTACACACTTACACAATTATTATAATATATTTACTTGACCACACGGTTACAATTTTTATCCAATTGGTTTTTTTTATTTTAGGGTTTTTGGCAATTTGACGTGACCTTGAACGACCTTTTTTTTTTTTTTTTTTTTTTTTTTTTTTTTTTTTTTTTTTTGTTTTTTTTTTTTTTTTTTGCTCGTCAGCAAAATTCAAAGGGAACATTTAGCGTTCATTTTTGTTCCAGTTAGTGCTCTTCCAGCAAAATTCAAAGGGAACATTTAGCGTTCATTTTTGTTCCAGTTAGTGCTCTTCCAGCAAAATTCAAAGGGAACATTTAGCATTCATTTTTGTTCCAGTTAGTGCTCTTCCAGCAAAATTCAAAGGGAACATTTAGCGTTCATTTTTGTTCCAGTTAGTGCTCTTCCAGCAAAATTCAAAGGGAACATTTAGCGTTCATTTTTGTTCCAGTTAGTGCTCTTCCAGCAAAATTCAAAGGGAACATTTAGCGTTCATTTTTGTTCCAGTTAGTGCTCTTCCAGCAAAATTCAAAGGGAACATTTAGCGTTCATTTTGTTCCAGTTAGTGCTCTTCCAGCAAAATTCAAAGGGAACATTTGCGTTCATTTTTGTTCCAGTTAGTGCTCTTCCAGCAAAATTCAAAGGGAACATTTTGCGTTCATTTTTGTTTTAGTTAGTTAGTTAGTTACTTTTAGTTCCTGTTTCCTGCAAGAGGTAAAGCACATAAATTCACACCTACCTCCTTGCACAACTTAAGTTATAAGTCATTAATACAAACCTAAATCGTTTCAATCGTCCGATTGTCAAAACTGCCCTTTCGCTTTCACCTCGAACTCTTCCTCAAAAAAAAAAAAACATGTTTGGCATCCGTACCCCCCCTGCCAAAAAAACCACCTCCCCTAAGACCGCTTCAGCGGAAAGGGTGAACGCGGCCCCTTTACAGCCGCAGCCCAAACCCTCCACCATCCGCAAAAGCATCGAGACGATAGACCTCGATGCTACTGTTTCTATGAAACAAAAACCCTCGAGAGAGCAGGAGGCAAAATCGTGCCTCATGAAAGCTCTCGCTCATCTAGCAGAGTCGAGAAATCTCAAAACCGAGATTAAAACCGGGGTCACGGTGGCGGTGAGACGACTCCACCAATTATTTAAAGACGCCGAGGGAGAATCAAAACAGAGAGGGGTCCCGCCACAGGGACACACACAAAATCCCGACGAGGGAATGCCTCCCCCAGCTGAGTCCGCACAAATTACAGCCCTCAGCCTCCTCACCCAGAACCTGAATCGCCAAATTCAGAAACTGGAGGAGGAGAACAAGAAGCTGGAAATGTGCCGGCTCAGCCTCTCCAGCACACACTCCAACACCGCCAAGGTACTTCAGGAAGAAGTACACAAGAGTCTCGGGAAAATAGAGGAAAATTTCCAAACCCTAAACGAAAAGGCGGAGCAGAGAGAAGAGAGGTTTGAGCTTAAGCTCAAATCCTACGCAGAAGCCGCCAGCCAAAACAAGGCAAGACAAGGCGGCGAAGAACCTACTATTCACAAAAAAGTGACCCCGGCCCCCCCAACGATTATCTCCAAAACTAACTCGGACATACCGAGAACGCCCTCCGCCCCCTCACTGGTGGTCAGCAGAGATCCCTGCTTCTCCACACAGGAACTTCTCCTGTACGTACGAGAAGCGGTAAACTTCAGAGAGTGCGGCTTCGCCCCCACCAAAATCACACCGCTCTCAAACGTCAAACTGAAGCTTTCTTTTGAAAGCGAGGAGCACAAGAACATCACCAAGGCAAAACTGAACCAATCGGAGGGTATAGAAGCCGAAGACGAGAGGAGACTGAACCCCCTCATCACCATTAAGGGAATCGACAAGTCCCTAGAGGAAAAAGACCTGCTGACCACTATTAAAGAACAAAACCCCTCTCTGAAAAACGAGACATTCTCTATCAAATTTAAGAGAAACAATCGTAATGATAGTCTCTATAACGTAGTCTTAAACACCACTCCCACCGCATGGCGCAAATTCCTCGACCTAGGACGGGTCGCCTTGGACCACAGGAGAGTCCATTGCGACACCTTTTCACCCTTCATTCAGTGTCGCCAATGCCAAGGGTTCGGCCACACAAAGAGTAGATGCCCATCAATCATTCCCAGTTGCGCCAAATGCGGAGATGAACACTTCACCTCCTCCTGCACCGAACCAGACACATCCACCCCCTCCTGCATTAACTGCAAGGACCACAATAAAAAACACAACACCAAAACCGACACCACACACCGTGCAGACAGCACAACCTGTCCCAAAGTCCGAGCCATGCGAGCACGCGTAGAGTCGAAAATAAATTATGTCTGAATTAAATTCGCGCAAACTTTCACACTCTTAAATAACATAAGGAACACACACACACACACATATAAGCCATACACTACCACACATCTCACCACCGTCACAGCCATAGTTTATTTTTACTTACTTTTCTCCCCTCATTTCATTCAACCAAAAGATATCTATACTTCTTTGTCAATT
>OX637270.1:8179349-8184349 GCA_951799465.1 Leptophobia aripa | reverse complement strand
TAACCTAACCTAACCTAACCTAACCTAACCTAACCTAACCTAACCTAACCTAACCTAACCTAACCTAACCTAACCTAACCTAACCTAACCTAACCTAACCTAACCTAACCTAACCTAACCTAACCTAACCTAACCTAACCTAACCTAACCTAACCTAACCTAACCTAACCTAACCTAACCTAACCTAACCTAACCTAACCTAACCTAACCTAACCTAACCTAACCTAACCTAACCTAACCTAACCTAACCTAACCTAACCTAACCTAACCTAACCTAACCTAACCTAACCTAACCTAACCTAACCTAACCTAACCTAACCTAACCTAACCTAACCTAACCTAACCTAACCTAACCTAACCTAACCTAACCTAACCTAACCTAACCTAACCTAACCTAACCTAACCTAACCTAACCTAACCTAACCTAACCTAACCTAACCTAACCTAACCTAACCTAACCTAACCTAACCTAACCTAACCTAACCTAACCTAACCTAACCTAACCTAACCTAACCTAACCTAACCTAACCTAACCTAACCTAACCTAACCTAACCTAACCTAACCTAACCTAACCTAACCTAACCTAACCTAACCTAACCTAACCTAACCTAACCTAACCTAACCTAACCTAACCTAACCTAACCTAACCTAACCTAACCTAACCTAACCTAACCTAACCTAACCTAACCTAACCTAACCTAACCTAACCTAACCTAACCTAACCTAACCTAACCTAACCTAACCTAACCTAACCTAACCTAACCTAACCTAACCTAACCTAACCTAACCTAACCTAACCTAACCTAACCTAACCTAACCTAACCTAACCTAACCTAACCTAACCTAACCTAACCTAACCTAACCTAACCTAACCTAACCTAACCTAACCTAACCTAACCTAACCTAACCTAACCTAACCTAACCTAACCTAACCTAACCTAACCTAACCTAACCTAACCTAACCTAACCTAACCTAACCTAACCTAACCTAACCTAACCTAACCTAACCTAACCTAACCTAACCTAACCTAACCTAACCTAACCTAACCTAACCTAACCTAACCTAACCTAACCTAACCTAACCTAACCTAACCTAACCTAACCTAACCTAACCTAACCTAACCTAACCTAACCTAACCTAACCTAACCTAACCTAACCTAACCTAACCTAACCTAACCTAACCTAACCTAACCTAACCTAACCTAACCTAACCTAACCTAACCTAACCTAACCTAACCTAACCTAACCTAACCTAACCTAACCTAACCTAACCTAACCTAACCTAACCTAACCTAACCTAACCTAACCTAACCAGTCGCATCCTTGCTATCGCATCAGTCACACGATCTTATACCGGGTTCCAGTTATAGTTTTCACCAAGTTAACAACTGTTCGTTCGGTTTGTTTCTTCAAGTTCATCAAGTTCAATAATTCAGTTACGTGCAACCACCGCCTTCTCCTTCGTGCGTCCAAACGAACTTTGTAAGAGACCTTAAGTTTCAAGTGCTCAGTGCTAAGTAGTGCTTCTGATTTGTTTAAAGTTTTTCGCGAGCCAGTAAGTCCTAGATTTATTTAAATTCATTTATTTCATTTCTTTTGTCGCTGGTTTTTTTCTGATAGTCACTGTCCGCGTCTGTTCAAATCAATATATTTACACTTTTACACATATTTACACATATTCACACATATTTACACACATTTACACACTTACACAATTATTATAATATATTTACTTGACCACACGGTTACAATTTTTATCGGAAGCGGTATATTATTTTATTTTACATTTGTCCTCACTTCGTTTTTACTTGCAGTCATAAATATTGTATTTCCTTCTTTTTTATAAAAGACTCATACAAATTATAAATTAGTAATTTTTTGTAATAAACCAAATAGTCATCCCGTAAAAGTCATAAAATACCTGCAGCGCTTACCTGCTGCAGCCGCGCTAATAAAAGTCATTGTCTTCGGCCATTTTGTTAAATTCCTAAGGTTGCATTCCCTTTGTTTAAACTTTTCAAATAATTAAAGTCTAAAACATTTTGCATTAACATCCCTAAAGTAGCATACATTCTAAACAATAACTTTTTCGCTTCAAACAAATAAATTAATAAAGCCCTTTCAATAATAGTTAGAGTCCAAAAGTCATTCTTTTTTTTTTTTTTTTTTTTCAAAATAGTAAAATTTTCATTTTCTTTAAAAAATATTAAAGTAAATTCTCCTAAAAATAAATTCATCCAAGTAAGCAATTATTTGCAATTAATTCGAATTCTCCTAGTTAACTAAAGTAAATTCCTTGCAAAAAATAATTTAAATTTTTAAAAAAACCTTAGATTTCACTCAAATTCGCCCGTGACAAAAACAAACCGACTACCTGCTTTTTCGGGGAAGGGTTACAGCGTCGCGCAAACATAGTCACAACTCAGTCGCATCCTTGCTATCGCATCAGTCACACGATCTTATACCGGGTTCCAGTTATAGTTTTCACCAAGTTAACAACTGTTCGTTCGGTTTGTTTCTTCAAGTTCATCAAGTTCAATAATTCAGTTACGTGCAACCACCGCCTTCTCCTTCGTGCGTCCAAACGAACTTTGTAAGAGACCTTAAGTTTCAAGTGCTCAGTGCTAAGTAGTGCTTCTGATTTGTTTAAAGTTTTTCGCGAGCCAGTAAGTCCTAGATTTATTTAAATTCATTTATTTCATTTCTTTTGTCGCTGGTTTTTTTCTGATAGTCACTGTTCGCGTCTGTTCAAATCAATATATTTACACTTTTACACATATTTACACATATTCACACATATTTACACATATTTACACACTTACACAATTATTATAATATATTTACTTGACCACACGGTTACAATTTTCATCCAATTTGACGTGACCTTGAACGACCTTTTTTTTTTTTTTTTTTTTTTTTTTTTTTTTTTTTTTTTTTTTTTTTGGCCCGTCAGCAAAATTCAAAGGGAACATTTAGCGTTCATTTTTGTTCCAGTTAGTGCTCTTCCAGCAAAATTCAAAGGGAACATTTAGCGTTCATTTTTGTTCCAGTTAGTGCTCTTCCAGCAAAATTCAAAGGGAACATTTAGCGTTCATTTTTGTTCCAGTTAGTGCTCTTCCAGCAAAATTCAAAGGGAACATTTAGCGTTCATTTTTGTTCCAGTTAGTGCTCTTCCAGCAAAATTCAAAGGGAACATTTAGCGTTCATTTTTGTTCCAGTTAGTGCTCTTCCAGCAAAATTCAAAGGGAACATTTAGCGTTCATTTTTGTTCCAGTTAGTGCTCTTCCAGCAAAATTCAAAGGGAACATTTAGCGTTCATTTTGTTCCAGTTAGTGCTCTTCCAGCAAAATTCAAAGGGAACATTTGCGTTCATTTTTGTTCCAGTTAGTGCTCTTCCAGCAAAATTCAAAGGGAACATTTTGCGTTCATTTTTGTTTTAGTTAGTTAGTTACTTTTAGTTCCTGTTTCCTGCAAGAGGTAAAGCACATAAATTCACACCTACCTCCTTGCACAACTTAAGTTATAAGTCATTTATACAAACCTAAATCGTTTCAATCGTCCGATTGTCAAAACTGCCCTTTCGCTTTCAACTCGAACTCTTCCTCAAAAAAAAAAACATGTTTGGCATCCGTACCCCCCCTGCCAAAAAAACCACCTCCCCTAAGACCGCTTCAGCGGAAAGGGTGAACGCGGCCCCTTTACAGCCGCAGCCCAAACCCTCCACCATCCGCAAAAGCATCGAGACGATAGACCTCGATGCTACTGTTTCTATGAAACAAAAACCCTCGAGAGAGCAGGAGGCAAAATCGTGCCTCATGAAAGCTCTCGCTCATCTAGCAGAGTCGAGAAATCTCAAAACCGAGATTAAAACCGGGGTCACGGTGGCGGTGAGACGACTCCACCAATTATTTAAAGACGCCGAGGGAGAATCAAAACAGAGAGGGGTCCCGCCACAGGGACACACACAAAATCCCGACGAGGGAATGCCTCCCCCAGCTGAGTCCGCACAAATTACAGCCCTCAGCCTCCTCACCCAGAACCTGAATCGCCAAATTCAGAAACTGGAGGAGGAGAACAAGAAGCTGGAAACGTGCCGGCTCAGCCTCTCCAGCACACACTCCAACACCGCCAAGGTACTTCAGGAAGAAGTACACAAGAGTCTCGGGAAAATAGAGGAAAATTTCCAAACCCTAAACGAAAAGGCGGAGCAGAGAGAAGAGAGGTTTGAGCTTAAGCTCAAATCCTACGCAGAAGCCGCCAGCCAAAACAAGGCAAGACAAGGCGGCGAAGAACCTACTATTCACAAAAAAGTGACCCCGGCCCCCCCAACGATTTTCTCCAAAACTAACTCGGACATACCGAGAACGCCCTCCGCCCCCTCACTGGTGGTCAGCAGAGATCCCTGCTTCTCCACACAGGAACTTCTCCTGTACGTACGAGAAGCGGTAAACTTCAGAGAGTGCGGCTTCGCCCCCACCAAAATCACACCGCTCTCAAACGTCAAACTGAAGCTTTCTTTTGAAAGCGAGGAGCACAAGAACATCACCAAGGCAAAACTGAACCAATCGGAGGGTATAGAAGCCGAAGACGAGAGGAGACTGAACCCCCTCATCACCATTAAGGGAATCGACAAGTCCCTAGAGGAAAAAGACCTGCTGACCACCATTAAAGAACAAAACCCCTCTCTGAAAAACGAGACATTCAGTATTAAATTTAAGAAAAACAATCGGAACGAAAAATTATATAACGTAGTCCTAAACACCACTCCCACCGCCTGGCGCAAATTCCTAGACCTTGGACGGGTCGCCTTGGACCACCGGAGAGTCCATTGCGACACCTTTTCACCCTTCATTCAGTGTCGCCAATGCCAAGGGTTCGGCCACACAAAGAGTAGGTGCCCATCCACCATTCCCACTTGCGCCAAATGCGGAGATGAACACTTCACCTCCTCCTGCACCGAACCAGACACATCTACCCCCTCCTGCATTAACTGCAAGG
>OX637270.1:8169349-8174349 GCA_951799465.1 Leptophobia aripa | reverse complement strand
AACCTAACCTAACCTAACCTAACCTAACCTAACCTAACCTAACCTAACCTAACCTAACCTAACCTAACCTAACCTAACCTAACCTAACCTAACCTAACCTAACCTAACCTAACCTAACCTAACCTAACCTAACCTAACCTAACCTAACCTAACCTAACCTAACCTAACCTAACCTAACCTAACCTAACCTAACCTAACCTAACCTAACCTAACCTAACCTAACCTAACCTAACCTAACCTAACCTAACCTAACCTAACCTAACCTAACCTAACCTAACCTAACCTAACCTAACCTAACCTAACCTAACCTAACCTAACCTAACCTAACCTAACCTAACCTAACCTAACCTAACCTAACCTAACCTAACCTAACCTAACCTAACCTAACCTAACCTAACCTAACCTAACCTAACCTAACCTAACCTAACCTAACCTAACCTAACCTAACCTAACCTAACCTAACCTAACCTAACCTAACCTAACCTAACCTAACCTAACCTAACCTAACCTAACCTAACCTAACCTAACCTAACCTAACCTAACCTAACCTAACCTAACCTAACCTAACCTAACCTAACCTAACCTAACCTAACCTAACCTAACCTAACCTAACCTAACCTAACCTAACCTAACCTAACCTAACCTAACCTAACCTAACCTAACCTAACCTAACCTAACCTAACCTAACCTAACCTAACCTAACCTAACCTAACCTAACCTAACCTAACCTAACCTAACCTAACCTAACCTAACCTAACCTAACCTAACCTAACCTAACCTAACCTAACCTAACCTAACCTAACCTAACCTAACCTAACCTAACCTAACCTAACCTAACCTAACCTAACCTAACCTAACCTAACCTAACCTAACCTAACCTAACCTAACCTAACCTAACCTAACCTAACCTAACCTAACCTAACCTAACCTAACCTAACCTAACCTAACCTAACCTAACCTAACCTAACCTAACCTAACCTAACCTAACCTAACCTAACCTAACCTAACCTAACCTAACCTAACCTAACCTAACCTAACCTAACCTAACCTAACCTAACCTAACCTAACCTAACCTAACCTAACCTAACCTAACCTAACCTAACCTAACCTAACCTAACCTAACCTAACCTAACCTAACCTAACCTAACCTAACCTAACCTAACCTAACCTAACCTAACCTAACCTAACCTAACCTAACCTAACCTAACCTAACCTAACCTAACCTAACCTAACCTAACCTAACCTAACCTAACCTAACCTAACCTAACCTAACCTAACCTAACCTAACCTAACCTAACCTAACCTAACCTAACCTAACCTAACCTAACCTAACCTAACCTAACCTAACCTAACCTAACCTAACCTAACCTAACCTAACCTAACCTAACCTAACCTAACCTAACCTAACCTAACCTAACCTAACCTAACCTAACCTAACCTAACCTAACCTAACCTAACCTAACCTAACCTAACCTAACCTAACCTAACCTAACCTAACCTAACCTAACCTAACCTAACCTAACCTAACCTAACCTAACCTAACCTAACCTAACCTAACCTAACCTAACCTAACCTAACCTAACCTAACCTAACCTAACCTAACCTAACCTAACCTAACCTAACCTAACCTAACCTAACCTAACCTAACCTAACCTAACCTAACCTAACCTAACCTAACCTAACCTAACCTAACCTAACCTAACCTAACCTAACCTAACCTAACCTAACCTAACCTAACCTAACCTAACCTAACCTAACCTAACCTAACCTAACCTAACCTAACCTAACCTAACCTAACCTAACCTAACCTAACCTAACCTAACCTAACCTAACCTAACCTAACCTAACCTAACCTAACCTAACCTAACCTAACCTAACCTAACCTAACCTAACCTAACCTAACCTAACCTAACCTAACCTAACCTAACCTAACCTAACCTAACCTAACCTAACCTAACCTAACCTAACCTAACCTAACCTAACCTAACCTAACCTAACCTAACCTAACCTAACCTAACCTAACCTAACCTAACCTAACCTAACCTAACCTAACCTAACCTAACCTAACCTAACCTAACCTAACCTAACCTAACCTAACCTAACCTAACCTAACCTAACCTAACCTAACCTAACCTAACCTAACCTAACCTAACCTAACCTAACCTAACCTAACCTAACCTAACCTAACCTAACCTAACCTAACCTAACCTAACCTAACCTAACCTAACCTAACCTAACCTAACCTAACCTAACCTAACCTAACCTAACCTAACCTAACCTAACCTAACCTAACCTAACCTAACCTAACCTAACCTAACCTAACCTAACCTAACCTAACCTAACCTAACCTAACCTAACCTAACCTAACCTAACCTAACCTAACCTAACCTAACCTAACCTAACCTAACCTAACCTAACCTAACCTAACCTAACCTAACCTAACCTAACCTAACCTAACCTAACCTAACCTAACCTAACCTAACCTAACCTAACCTAACCTAACCTAACCTAACCTAACCTAACCTAACCTAACCTAACCTAACCTAACCTAACCTAACCTAACCTAACCTAACCTAACCTAACCTAACCTAACCTAACCTAACCTAACCTAACCTAACCTAACCTAACCTAACCTAACCTAACCTAACCTAACCTAACCTAACCTAACCTAACCTAACCTAACCTAACCTAACCTAACCTAACCAACCAACCTAACCTAACCTAACCTAACCTAACCTAACCTAACCTAACCTAACCTAACCTAACCTAACCTAACCTAACCTAACCTAACCTAACCTAACCTAACCTAACCTAACCTAACCTAACCTAACCTAACCTAACCTAACCTAACCTAACCTAACCTAACCTAACCTAACCTAACCTAACCTAACCTAACCTAACCTAACCTAACCTAACCTAACCTAACCTAACCTAACCTAACCTAACCTAACCTAACCTAACCTAACCTAACCTAACCTAACCTAACCTAACCTAACCTAACCTAACCTAACCTAACCTAACCTAACCTAACCTAACCTAACCTAACCTAACCTAACCTAACCTAACCTAACCTAACCTAACCTAACCTAACCTAACCTAACCTAACCTAACCTAACCTAACCTAACCTAACCTAACCTAACCTAACCTAACCTAACCTAACCTAACCTAACCTAACCTAACCTAACCTAACCTAACCTAACCTAACCTAACCTAACCTAACCTAACCTAACCTAACCTAACCTAACCTAACCTAACCTAACCTAACCTAACCTAACCTAACCTAACCTAACCTAACCTAACCTAACCTAACCTAACCTAACCTAACCTAACCTAACCTAACCTAACCTAACCTAACCTAACCTAACCTAACCTAACCTAACCTAACCTAACCTAACCTAACCTAACCTAACCTAACCTAACCTAACCTAACCTAACCTAACCTAACCTAACCTAACCTAACCTAACCTAACCTAACCTAACCTAACCTAACCTAACCTAACCTAACCTAACCTAACCTAACCTAACCTAACCTAACCTAACCTAACCTAACCTAACCTAACCTAACCTAACCTAACCTAACCTAACCTAACCTAACCTAACCTAACCTAACCTAACCTAACCTAACCTAACCTAACCTAACCTAACCTAACCTAACCTAACCTAACCTAACCTAACCTAACCTAACCTAACCTAACCTAACCTAACCTAACCTAACCTAACCTAACCTAACCTAACCTAACCTAACCTAACCTAACCTAACCTAACCTAACCTAACCTAACCTAACCTAACCTAACCTAACCTAACCTAACCTAACCTAACCTAACCTAACCTAACCTAACCTAACCTAACCTAACCTAACCTAACCTAACCTAACCTAACCTAACCTAACCTAACCTAACCTAACCTAACCTAACCTAACCTAACCTAACCTAACCTAACCTAACCTAACCTAACCTAACCTAACCTAACCTAACCTAACCTAACCTAACCTAACCTAACCTAACCTAACCTAACCTAACCTAACCTAACCTAACCTAACCTAACCTAACCTAACCTAACCTAACCTAACCTAACCTAACCTAACCTAACCTAACCTAACCTAACCTAACCTAACCTAACCTAACCTAACCTAACCTAACCTAACCTAACCTAACCTAACCTAACCTAACCTAACCTAACCTAACCTAACCTAACCTAACCTAACCTAACCTAACCTAACCTAACCTAACCTAACCTAACCTAACCTAACCTAACCTAACCTAACCTAACCTAACCTAACCTAACCTAACCTAACCTAACCTAACCTAACCTAACCTAACCTAACCTAACCTAACCTAACCTAACCTAACCTAACCTAACCTAACCTAACCTAACCTAACCTAACCTAACCTAACCTAACCTAACCTAACCTAACCTAACCTAACCTAACCTAACCTAACCTAACCTAACCTAACCTAACCTAACCTAACCTAACCTAACCTAACCTAACCTAACCTAACCTAACCTAACCTAACCTAACCTAACCTAACCTAACCTAACCTAACCTAACCTAACCTAACCTAACCTAACCTAACCTAACCTAACCTAACCTAACCTAACCTAACCTAACCTAACCTAACCTAACCTAACCTAACCTAACCTAACCTAACCTAACCTAACCTAACCTAACCTAACCTAACCTAACCTAACCTAACCTAACCTAACCTAACCTAACCTAACCTAACCTAACCTAACCTAACCTAACCTAACCTAACCTAACCTAACCTAACCTAACCTAACCTAACCTAACCTAACCTAACCTAACCTAACCTAACCTAACCTAACCTAACCTAACCTAACCTAACCTAACCTAACCTAACCTAACCTAACCTAACCTAACCTAACCTAACCTAACCTAACCTAACCTAACCTAACCTAACCTAACCTAACCTAACCTAACCTAACCTAACCTAACCTAACCTAACCTAACCTAACCTAACCTAACCTAACCTAACCTAA
>OX637270.1:8146849-8161849 GCA_951799465.1 Leptophobia aripa | reverse complement strand
AACCTAACCTAACCTAACCTAACCTAACCTAACCTAACCTAACCTAACCTAACCTAACCTAACCTAACCTAACCTAACCTAACCTAACCTAACCTAACCTAACCTAACCTAACCTAACCTAACCTAACCTAACCTAACCTAACCTAACCTAACCTAACCTAACCTAACCTAACCTAACCTAACCTAACCTAACCTAACCTAACCTAACCTAACCTAACCTAACCTAACCTAACCTAACCTAACCTAACCTAACCTAACCTAACCTAACCTAACCTAACCTAACCTAACCTAACCTAACCTAACCTAACCTAACCTAACCTAACCTAACCTAACCTAACCTAACCTAACCTAACCTAACCTAACCTAACCTAACCTAACCTAACCTAACCTAACCTAACCTAACCTAACCTAACCTAACCTAACCTAACCTAACCTAACCTAACCTAACCTAACCTAACCTAACCTAACCTAACCTAACCTAACCTAACCTAACCTAACCTAACCTAACCTAACCTAACCTAACCTAACCTAACCTAACCTAACCTAACCTAACCTAACCTAACCTAACCTAACCTAACCTAACCTAACCTAACCTAACCTAACCTAACCTAACCTAACCTAACCTAACCTAACCTAACCTAACCTAACCTAACCTAACCTAACCTAACCTAACCTAACCTAACCTAACCTAACCTAACCTAACCTAACCTAACCTAACCTAACCTAACCTAACCTAACCTAACCTAACCTAACCTAACCTAACCTAACCTAACCTAACCTAACCTAACCTAACCTAACCTAACCTAACCTAACCTAACCTAACCTAACCTAACCTAACCTAACCTAACCTAACCTAACCTAACCTAACCTAACCTAACCTAACCTAACCTAACCTAACCTAACCTAACCTAACCTAACCTAACCTAACCTAACCTAACCTAACCTAACCTAACCTAACCTAACCTAACCTAACCTAACCTAACCTAACCTAACCTAACCTAACCTAACCTAACCTAACCTAACCTAACCTAACCTAACCTAACCTAACCTAACCTAACCTAACCTAACCTAACCTAACCTAACCTAACCTAACCTAACCTAACCTAACCTAACCTAACCTAACCTAACCTAACCTAACCTAACCTAACCTAACCTAACCTAACCTAACCTAACCTAACCTAACCTAACCTAACCTAACCTAACCTAACCTAACCTAACCTAACCTAACCTAACCTAACCTAACCTAACCTAACCTAACCTAACCTAACCTAACCTAACCTAACCTAACCTAACCTAACCTAACCTAACCTAACCTAACCTAACCTAACCTAACCTAACCTAACCTAACCTAACCTAACCTAACCTAACCTAACCTAACCTAACCTAACCTAACCTAACCTAACCTAACCTAACCTAACCTAACCTAACCTAACCTAACCTAACCTAACCTAACCTAACCTAACCTAACCTAACCTAACCTAACCTAACCTAACCTAACCTAACCTAACCTAACCTAACCTAACCTAACCTAACCTAACCTAACCTAACCTAACCTAACCTAACCTAACCTAACCTAACCTAACCTAACCTAACCTAACCTAACCTAACCTAACCTAACCTAACCTAACCTAACCTAACCTAACCTAACCTAACCTAACCTAACCTAACCTAACCTAACCTAACCTAACCTAACCTAACCTAACCTAACCTAACCTAACCTAACCTAACCTAACCTAACCTAACCTAACCTAACCTAACCTAACCTAACCTAACCTAACCTAACCTAACCTAACCTAACCTAACCTAACCTAACCTAACCTAACCTAACCTAACCTAACCTAACCTAACCTAACCTAACCTAACCTAACCTAACCTAACCTAACCTAACCTAACCTAACCTAACCTAACCTAACCTAACCTAACCTAACCTAACCTAACCTAACCTAACCTAACCTAACCTAACCTAACCTAACCTAACCTAACCTAACCTAACCTAACCTAACCTAACCTAACCTAACCTAACCTAACCTAACCTAACCTAACCTAACCTAACCTAACCTAACCTAACCTAACCTAACCTAACCTAACCTAACCTAACCTAACCTAACCTAACCTAACCTAACCTAACCTAACCTAACCTAACCTAACCTAACCTAACCTAACCTAACCTAACCTAACCTAACCTAACCTAACCTAACCTAACCTAACCTAACCTAACCTAACCTAACCTAACCTAACCTAACCTAACCTAACCTAACCTAACCTAACCTAACCTAACCTAACCTAACCTAACCTAACCTAACCTAACCTAACCTAACCTAACCTAACCTAACCTAACCTAACCTAACCTAACCTAACCTAACCTAACCTAACCTAACCTAACCTAACCTAACCTAACCTAACCTAACCTAACCTAACCTAACCTAACCTAACCTAACCTAACCTAACCTAACCTAACCTAACCTAACCTAACCTAACCTAACCTAACCTAACCTAACCTAACCTAACCTAACCTAACCTAACCTAACCTAACCTAACCTAACCTAACCTAACCTAACCTAACCTAACCTAACCTAACCTAACCTAACCTAACCTAACCTAACCTAACCTAACCTAACCTAACCTAACCTAACCTAACCTAACCTAACCTAACCTAACCTAACCTAACCTAACCTAACCTAACCTAACCTAACCTAACCTAACCTAACCTAACCTAACCTAACCTAACCTAACCTAACCTAACCTAACCTAACCTAACCTAACCTAACCTAACCTAACCTAACCTAACCTAACCTAACCTAACCTAACCTAACCTAACCTAACCTAACCTAACCTAACCTAACCTAACCTAACCTAACCTAACCTAACCTAACCTAACCTAACCTAACCTAACCTAACCTAACCTAACCTAACCTAACCTAACCTAACCTAACCTAACCTAACCTAACCTAACCTAACCTAACCTAACCTAACCTAACCTAACCTAACCTAACCTAACCTAACCTAACCTAACCTAACCTAACCTAACCTAACCTAACCTAACCTAACCTAACCTAACCTAACCTAACCTAACCTAACCTAACCTAACCTAACCTAACCTAACCTAACCTAACCTAACCTAACCTAACCTAACCTAACCTAACCTAACCTAACCTAACCTAACCTAACCTAACCTAACCTAACCTAACCTAACCTAACCTAACCTAACCTAACCTAACCTAACCTAACCTAACCTAACCTAACCTAACCTAACCTAACCTAACCTAACCTAACCTAACCTAACCTAACCTAACCTAACCTAACCTAACCTAACCTAACCTAACCTAACCTAACCTAACCTAACCTAACCTAACCTAACCTAACCTAACCTAACCTAACCTAACCTAACCTAACCTAACCTAACCTAACCTAACCTAACCTAACCTAACCTAACCTAACCTAACCTAACCTAACCTAACCTAACCTAACCTAACCTAACCTAACCTAACCTAACCTAACCTAACCTAACCTAACCTAACCTAACCTAACCTAACCTAACCTAACCTAACCTAACCTAACCTAACCTAACCTAACCTAACCTAACCTAACCTAACCTAACCTAACCTAACCTAACCTAACCTAACCTAACCTAACCTAACCTAACCTAACCTAACCTAACCTAACCTAACCTAACCTAACCTAACCTAACCTAACCTAACCTAACCTAACCTAACCTAACCTAACCTAACCTAACCTAACCTAACCTAACCTAACCTAACCTAACCTAACCTAACCTAACCTAACCTAACCTAACCTAACCTAACCTAACCTAACCTAACCTAACCTAACCTAACCTAACCTAACCTAACCTAACCTAACCTAACCTAACCTAACCTAACCTAACCTAACCTAACCTAACCTAACCTAACCTAACCTAACCTAACCTAACCTAACCTAACCTAACCTAACCTAACCTAACCTAACCTAACCTAACCTAACCTAACCTAACCTAACCTAACCTAACCTAACCTAACCTAACCTAACCTAACCTAACCTAACCTAACCTAACCTAACCTAACCTAACCTAACCTAACCTAACCTAACCTAACCTAACCTAACCTAACCTAACCTAACCTAACCTAACCTAACCTAACCTAACCTAACCTAACCTAACCTAACCTAACCTAACCTAACCTAACCTAACCTAACCTAACCTAACCTAACCTAACCTAACCTAACCTAACCTAACCTAACCTAACCTAACCTAACCTAACCTAACCTAACCTAACCTAACCTAACCTAACCTAACCTAACCTAACCTAACCTAACCTAACCTAACCTAACCTAACCTAACCTAACCTAACCTAACCTAACCTAACCTAACCTAACCTAACCTAACCTAACCTAACCTAACCTAACCTAACCTAACCTAACCTAACCTAACCTAACCTAACCTAACCTAACCTAACCTAACCTAACCTAACCTAACCTAACCTAACCTAACCTAACCTAACCTAACCTAACCTAACCTAACCTAACCTAACCTAACCTAACCTAACCTAACCTAACCTAACCTAACCTAACCTAACCAGTCGCATCCTTGCTATCGCATCAGTCACACGATCTTATACCGGGTTCCAGTTATAGTTTTCACCAAGTTAACAACTGTTCGTTCGGTTTGTTTCTTCAAGTTCATCAAGTTCAATAATTCAGTTACGTGCAACCACCGCCTTCTCCTTCGTGCGTCCAAACGAACTTTGTAAGAGACCTTAAGTTTCAAGTGCTCAGTGCTAAGTAGTGCTTCTGATTTGTTTAAAGTTTTTCGCGAGCCAGTAAGTCCTAGATTTATTTAAATTCATTTATTTCATTTCTTTTGTCGCTGGTTTTTTTCTGATAGTCACTGTCCGCGTCTGTTCAAATCAATATATTTACACTTTTACACATATTTACACATATTCACACATATTTACACACATTTACACACTTACACAATTATTATAATATATTTACTTGACCACACGGTTACAATTTTTATCGGAAGCGGTATATTATTTTATTTTACATTTGTCCTCACTTCGTTTTTACTTGCAGTCATAAATATTGTATTTCCTTCTTTTTTATAAAAGACTCATACAAATTATAAATTAGTAATTTTTTGTAATAAACCAAATAGTCATCCCGTAAAAGTCATAAAATACCTGCAGCGCTTACCTGCTGCAGCCGCGCTAATAAAAGTCATTGTCTTCGGCCATTTTGTTAAATTCCTAAGGTTGCATTCCCTTTGTTTAAACTTTTCAAATAATTAAAGTCTAAAACATTTTGCATTAACATCCCTAAAGTAGCATACATTCTAAACAATAACTTTTTCGCTTCAAACAAATAAATTAATAAAGCCCTTTCAATAATAGTTAGAGTCCAAAAGTCATTCTTTTTTTTTTTTTTTTTTTTCAAAATAGTAAAATTTTCATTTTCTTTAAAAAATATTAAAGTAAATTCTCCTAAAAATAAATTCATCCAAGTAAGCAATTATTTGCAATTAATTCGAATTCTCCTAGTTAACTAAAGTAAATTCCTTGCAAAAAATAATTTAAATTTTTAAAAAACCTTAGATTTCACTCAAATTCGCCCGTGACAAAAACAAACCGACTACCTGCTTTTTCGGGGAAGGGTTACAGCGTCGCGCAAACATAGTCACAACTCAGTCGCATCCTTGCTATCGCATCAGTCACACGATCTTATACCGGGTTCCAGTTATAGTTTTCACCAAGTTAACAACTGTTCGTTCGGTTTGTTTCTTCAAGTTCATCAAGTTCAATAATTCAGTTACGTGCAACCACCGCCTTCTCCTTCGTGCGTCCAAACGAACTTTGTAAGAGACCTTAAGTTTCAAGTGCTCAGTGCTAAGTAGTGCTTCTGATTTGTTTAAAGTTTTTCGCGAGCCAGTAAGTCCTAGATTTATTTAAATTCATTTATTTCATTTCTTTTGTCGCTGGTTTTTTTCTGATAGTCACTGTCCGCGTCTGTTCAAATCAATATATTTACACTTTTACACATATTTACACATATTCACACATATTTACACACATTTACACACTTACACAATTATTATAATATATTTACTTGACCACACGGTTACAATTTTTATCCAATTTACCGGTTACAATTTTTTTTTTTTATTTCAGGGTTTTTTGCAATTTGACGTGACCTTGAACGACCTTTTTTTTTTTTTTTTTTTTTTTTTTTTTTTTTTTTTTTTTTTGCTCGTCAGCAAAATTCAAAGGGAACATTTAGCGTTCATTTTTGTTCCAGTTAGTGCTCTTCCAGCAAAATTCAAAGGGAACATTTAGCGTTCATTTTGTTCCAGTTAGTGCTCTTCCAGCAAAATTCAAAGGGAACATTTGCGTTCATTTTTGTTCCAGTTAGTGCTCTTCCAGCAAAATTCAAAGGGAACATTTTGCGTTCATTTTTGTTTTAGTTACTTAGTTACTTTTAGTTCCTGTTTCCTGCAAGAGGTAAAGCACATAAATTCACACCTACCTCCTTGCACAACTTAAGTTATAAGTCATTTATACAAACCTAAATCGTTTCAATCGTCCGATTGTCAAAACTGCCCTTTCGCTTTCAACTCGAACTCTTCCTCAAAAAAAAAAACATGTTTGGCATCCGTACCCCCCCTGCCAAAAAAACCACCTCCCCTAAGACCGCTTCAGCGGAAAGGGTGAATGCGGCCCCTTTACAGCCGCAGCCCAAACCCTCCACCATCCGCAAAAGCATCGAGACGATAGACCTCGATGCTACTGTTTCTATGAAACAAAAACCCTCGAGAGAGCAGGAGGCAAAATCGTGCCTCATGAAAGCTCTCGCTCATCTAGCAGAGTCGAGAAATCTCAAAACCGAGATTAAAACCGGGGTCACGGTGGCGGTGAGACGACTCCACCAATTATTTAAAGACGCCGAGGGAGAATCAAAACAGAGAGGGGTCCCGCCACAGGGACACACACAAAATCCCGACGAGGGAATGCCTCCCCCCGCTGAGTCCGCACAAATTACAGCCCTCAGCCTCCTCACCCAGAACCTGAATCGCCAAATTCAGAAACTGGAGGAGGAGAACAAGAAGCTGGAAACGTGCCGACTCAGCCTCTCCAGCACACACTCCAACACCGCCAAGGTACTTCAGGAAGAAGTACACAAGAGTCTCGGGAAAATAGAGGAAAATTTCCAAACCCTAAACGAAAAGGCGGAGCAGAGAGAAGAGAGGTTTGAGCTTAAGCTCAAATCCTACGCAGAAGCCGCCAGCCAAAACAAGGCAAGACAAGGCGGCGAAGAACCTACTATTCACAAAAAAGTGACCCCGGCCCCCCCAACGATTATCTCCAAAACTAACTCGGACATACCGAGAACGCCCTCCGCCCCCTCACTGGTGGTCAGCAGAGATCCCTGCTTCTCCACACAGGAACTTCTCCTGTACGTACGAGAAGCGGTAAACTTCAGAGAGTGCGGCTTCGCCCCCACCAAAATCACACCGCTCTCAAACGTCAAACTGAAGCTTTCTTTTGAAAGCGAGGAGCACAAGAACATCACCAAGGCAAAACTGAACCAATCGGAGGGTATAGAAGCCGAAGACGAGAGGAGACTGAACCCCCTCATCACCATTAAGGGAATCGACAAGTCCCTAGAGGAAAAAGACCTGCTGACCACCATTAAAGAACAAAACCCCTCTCTGAAAAACGAGACATTCAGTATTAAATTTAAGAAAAACAATCGGAACGAAAAATTATATAACATAGTCCTAAACACCACTCCCACCGCCTGGCGCAAATTCCTAGACCTTGGACGGGTCGCCTTGGACCACCGGAGAGTCCATTGCGACACCTTTTCACCCTTCATTCAGTGTCGCCAATGCCAAGGGTTCGGCCACACAAAGAGTAGGTGCCCATCCACCATTCCCACTTGCGCCAAATGCGGAGATGAACACTTCACCTCCTCCTGCACCGAACCAGACACATCTACCCCCTCCTGCATTAACTGCAAGGACCACAACAAAAAACATAACACCAAAACCGACACCACACACCGTGCAGACAGCACAACCTGTCCCAAAGTCCGAGCCATGCGGGCACGCGTAGAGTCGAAGATAAATTATGTCTGAATTAAATTCGCGCAAACTTTCATACTCTTAAATAACATAAGGAACACACACACACACACATACAAAGCCATACACTACCACACATCTCACTACCGTCACAGCCATAGTTTATTTTTACTTTTCTCCCCTCATTTCATTCAACCAAAAGATATCTACACTTCTTTGTCAATTGGAATAAACTTATCTTTGTGTATAAGAATCATTTAACGCAATTAGTATTTTAGCCATATTTTTGCAATGATAGTGTTAATATTAATTTAATAAACGAAGAATGACCGACCAAAATAGACTCAATCTATATAAATTCTCAAACAACTTTATTATGTCAAACTTTATTTAACCACAACTCTCACTTAAAAGACTCATAACCTATTAACCGGGGGTTAATATTTTTTTTTTCCTTTCAGTCTATTTTGGACAAATCATTACTCTTAATAAACATTGTACTTGTTTAAATTCACATTATTATTGTATATTCACATTAGTATTTTTTCACATTAACCTAGTTTAATTCAGAAAGAGTTTGTGTAAATTTACTAGGAACATAGAATCACTAAATCCAGCTCACTTTAATTTCTCTACAAATCCACAAGTCAAATCATTAGGCCATTTATTTTTTCTTATTCTTATCTTTATTTTTCATTTTTGTTATTACATGTTTAAACCATAAGTCAACTCATACTCATTCTCATTTGTAATTCTAGCCCACCTTTATTTTAACCGATATTTCTTAAAAACAATATTTTAGCCTATTTTTTTTTATTATTTTTTTTTTTATTACAGTGACGTACCAAAAATGGACTAAAATTACAAAACTCCTAAAATATTAAAAAGAAATCCAATTCTTTATTCAAGCAAAACTTGCTCAACTTATTTCACACAATTACTTTGGTCCATTTTTCGTTAATCATCATTTTTATTTATTTTATTTTCTCATTTGTTTAAGCTCATTTCCAAACCACATTATTCCTATGTATAATCTAGTCACAGTAAATTCAGTAAAAATCAAACCCTTTATACCTTATATTTAGACACATACAATACTCACTGATCGACCAAAATCAACTTAATTCTTAAACCTATATTTAGAAAATTGTCCATTTTTATTTATTCACAACACTCAATAAACAACATACAGATTAAACTAACTGCCTTTTCTGTTTATTTTGGTCTATCAAGGTACATCAACAAATCAATTTATATCAGTGTCACTTAAGGTCAAACCCATGGATAACCACTAAACACTCAACTCATAATCACTCCAACGCTAGCACGTTACTCTTTTTCTAATTAGTTTTCTCTTTTTTTTTTTATTGTTTTCAACTGCTCTTCAAAATCACTACGTCCATGCTTTGACTAAGACTCACACTGATATAACATAACACAAACTTGTAAAACACAAACAGGGGTATCGAACAGGAACGGTATCTTATAGCCAAAACCTTTTCGTCACCCCACTCTTTCCCATACTCTTGTAAAAACTTGTAAAAACAGAATAGCGAATTAGGATGGTATCCCAAAGCCAGAACTTCTTCGTCGTTTTGTTTATTATTATTTTATTTATATTTCACCCTTTATATTAGCCATGTAAATAGCTTAATGTCTATTGTACAAAATAGAGCGACGGATAAGAACGGTATCCAATAGCCAACAACTTATTCCGTCGCTCTTATTTTAATAACCATAAATAACATGTATTAGCTACATAAGTGACACATTATAAAACTCTTGTAAGGATCAATTAGCTGTAAAAAAAAAAAAAAAAAAAAACCTAACCTAACCTAACCTAACCTAACCTAACCTAACCTAACCTAACCTAACCTAACCTAACCTAACCTAACCTAACCTAACCTAACCTAACCTAACCTAACCTAACCTAACCTAACCTAACCTAACCTAACCTAACCTAACCTAACCTAACCTAACCTAACCTAACCTAACCTAACCTAACCTAACCTAACCTAACCTAACCTAACCTAACCTAACCTAACCTAACCTAACCTAACCTAACCTAACCTAACCTAACCTAACCTAACCTAACCTAACCTAACCTAACCTAACCTAACCTAACCTAACCTAACCTAACCTAACCTAACCTAACCTAACCTAACCTAACCTAACCTAACCTAACCTAACCTAACCTAACCTAACCTAACCTAACCTAACCTAACCTAACCTAACCTAACCTAACCTAACCTAACCTAACCTAACCTAACCTAACCTAACCTAACCTAACCTAACCTAACCTAACCTAACCTAACCTAACCTAACCTAACCTAACCTAACCTAACCTAACCTAACCTAACCTAACCTAACCTAACCTAACCTAACCTAACCTAACCTAACCTAACCTAACCTAACCTAACCTAACCTAACCTAACCTAACCTAACCTAACCTAACCTAACCTAACCTAACCTAACCTAACCTAACCTAACCTAACCTAACCTAACCTAACCTAACCTAACCTAACCTAACCTAACCTAACCTAACCTAACCTAACCTAACCTAACCTAACCTAACCTAACCTAACCTAACCTAACCTAACCTAACCTAACCTAACCTAACCTAACCTAACCTAACCTAACCTAACCTAACCTAACCTAACCTAACCTAACCTAACCTAACCTAACCTAACCTAACCTAACCTAACCTAACCTAACCTAACCTAACCTAACCTAACCTAACCTAACCTAACCTAACCTAACCTAACCTAACCTAACCTAACCTAACCTAACCTAACCTAACCTAACCTAACCTAACCTAACCTAACCTAACCTAACCTAACCTAACCTAACCTAACCTAACCTAACCTAACCTAACCTAACCTAACCTAACCTAACCTAACCTAACCTAACCTAACCTAACCTAACCTAACCTAACCTAACCTAACCTAACCTAACCTAACCTAACCTAACCTAACCTAACCTAACCTAACCTAACCTAACCTAACCTAACCTAACCTAACCTAACCTAACCTAACCTAACCTAACCTAACCTAACCTAACCTAACCTAACCTAACCTAACCTAACCTAACCTAACCTAACCTAACCTAACCTAACCTAACCTAACCTAACCTAACCTAACCTAACCTAACCTAACCTAACCTAACCTAACCTAACCTAACCTAACCTAACCTAACCTAACCTAACCTAACCTAACCTAACCTAACCTAACCTAACCTAACCTAACCTAACCTAACCTAACCTAACCTAACCTAACCTAACCTAACCTAACCAGTCGCATCCTTGCTATCGCATCAGTCACACGATCTTATACCGGGTTCCAGTTATAGTTTTCACCAAGTTAACAACTGTTCGTTCGGTTTGTTTCTTCAAGTTCATCAAGTTCAATAATTCAGTTACGTGCAACCACCGCCTTCTCCTTCGTGCGTCCAAACGAACTTTGTAAGAGACCTTAAGTTTCAAGTGCTCAGTGCTAAGTAGTGCTTCTGATTTGTTTAAAGTTTTTCGCGAGCCAGTAAGTCCTAGATTTATTTAAATTCATTTATTTCATTTCTTCTGTCGCTGGTTTTTTTCTGATAGTCACTGTCCGCGTCTGTTCAAATCAATATATTTACACTTCTACACATATTTACACATATTCACACATATTTACACATATTTACACACTTACACAATTATTATAATATATTTACTTGACCACACGGTTACAATTTTTATCGGAAGCGGTATATTATTTTATTTTACATTTGTCTTCACTTCGTTTTTACTTGCAGGCATAAATATTGTATTTCCTTCTTTTTTATAAAAGACTCATACAAATTATAAATTAGTAATTTTTTGTAATAAACCAAATAGTCATCCCGTAAAAGTCATAAAATACCTGCAGCGCTTACCTGCTGCAGCCGCGCTAATAAAAGTCATTGTCTTCGGCCATTTTGTTAAATTCCTAAGGTTGCATTCCCTTTGTTTAAACTTTTCAAATAATTAAAGTCTAAAACATTTTGCATTAACATCCCTAAAGTAGCATACTTTCTAAACAATAACTTTTTCGCTTCAAACAAATAAATTAATAAAGCCCTTTCAATAATAGTTAGAGTCCAAAAGTCATTCTTTTTTTTTTCAAAATAGTAAAATTTTCATTTTCTTTAAAAAATATTAAAGTAAATTCTCCTAAAAATAAATTCATCCAAGTAAGCAATTATTTGCAATTAATTCGAATTCTCCTAGTTAACTAAAGTAAATTCCTTGCAAAAAATAATTTAAATTTTTAAAAAAACCTTAGATTTCACTCAAATTCGCCCGTGACAAAAACAAACCGACTACCTGCTTTTTCGGGAAAGGGTTACAGCGTCGCGCAAACATAGTCACAACTCAGTCGCATCCTTGCTATCGCATCAGTCACACGATCTTATACCGGGTTCCAGTTATAGTTTTCACCAAGTTAACAACTGTTCGTTCCTGTTCGTTCGGTTTGTTTCTTCAAGTTCATCAAGTTCAATAATTCAGTTACGTGCAACCACCGCCTTCTCCTTCGTGCGTCCAAACGAACTTTGTAAGAGACCTTAAGTTTCAAGTGCTCAGTGCTAAGTAGTGCTTCTGATTTGTTTAAAGTTTTTCGCGAGCCAGTAAGTCCTAGATTTATTTAAATTCATTTATTTCATTTCTTCTGTCGCTGGTTTTTTTCTGATAGTCACTGTCCGCGTCTGTTCAAATCAATATATTTACACTTCTACACATATTTACACATATTCACACATATTTACACATATTTACACACTTACACAATTATTATAATATATTTACTTGACCACACGGTTACAATTTTTATCCAATTTTGGTTTTTTTTATTTTAGGGTTTTTGGCAATTTGACGTGACCTTGAACGACCTTTTTTTTTTTTTTTTTTTTTTTTTGCTCGTCAGCAAAATTCAAAGGGAACATTTAGCGTTTATTTTTGTTCCAGTTAGTGCTCTTCCAGCAAAATTCAAAGGGAACATTTAGCGTTCATTTTTGTTCCAGTTAGTGCTCTTCCAGCAAAATTCAAAGGGAACATTTAGCGTTCATTTTTGTTCCAGTTAGTGCTCTTCCAGCAAAATTCAAAGGGAACATTTAGCGTTCATTTTTGTTCCAGTTAGTGCTCTTCCAGCAAAATTCAAAGGGAACATTTAGCGTTCATTTTTGTTCCAGTTAGTGCTCTTCCAGCAAAATTCAAAGGGAACATTTAGCGTTCATTTTTGTTCCAGTTAGTGCTCTTCCAGCAAAATTCAAAGGGAACATTTGCGTTCATTTTTGTTCCAGTTAGTGCTCTTCCAGCAAAATTCAAAGGGAACATTTTGCGTTCATTTTTGTTTTAGTTAGTCAGTTAGTTACTTTTAGTTCCTGTTTCCTGCAAGAGGTAAAGCACATAAATTCACACCTACCTCCTTGCACAACTTAAGTTATAAGTCATTAATACAAACCTAAATCGTTTCAATCGTCCGATTGTCAAAACTGCCCTTTCGCTTTCACCTCGAACTCTTCCTCAAAAAAAAAACATGTTTGGCATCCGTACCCCCCCTGCCAAAAAAACCACCTCCCCTAAGACCGCTTCAGCGGAAAGGGTGAACGCGGCCCCTTTACAGCCGCAGCCCAAACCCTCCACCATCCGCAAAAGCATCGAGACGATAGACCTCGATGCTACTGTTTCTATGAAACAAAAACCCTCGAGAGAGCAGGAGGCAAAATCGTGCCTCATGAAAGCTCTCGCTCATCTAGCAGAGTCGAGAAATCTCAAAACCGAGATTAAAACCGGGATCACGGTGGCGGTGAGACGACTCCACCAATTATTTAAAGACGCCGAGGGAGAATCAAAACAGAGAGGGGTCCCGCCACAGGGACACACACAAAATCCCGACGAGGGAATGCCTCCCCCAGCTGAGTCCGCACAAATTACAGCCCTCGGCCTCCTCACCCAGAACCTGAATCGCCAAATTCAGAAACTGGAGGAGGAGAACAAGAAGCTGGAAATGTGCCGGCTCAGCCTCTCCAGCACACACTCCAACACCGCCAAGGTACTTCAGGAAGAAGTACACAAGAGTCTCGGGAAAATAGAGGAAAATTTCCAAACCCTAAACGAAAAGGCGGAGCAGAGAGAAGAGAGGTTTGAGCTTAAGCTCAAATCCTACGCAGAAGCCGCCAGCCAAAACAAGGCAAGACAAGGCGGCGAAGAACCTACTATTCACAAAAAAGTGACCCCGGCCCCCCCAACGATTATCTCCAAAACTAACTCGGACATACCGAGAACGCCCTCCGCCCCCTCACTGGTGGTCAGCAGAGATCCCTGCTTCTCCACACAGGAACTTCTCCTGTACGTACGAGAAGCGGTAAACTTCAGAGAGTGCGGCTTCGCCCCCACCAAAATCACACCGCTCTCAAACGTCAAACTGAAGCTTTCTTTTGAAAGCGAGGAGCACAAGAACATCACCAAGGCAAAACTGAACCAATCGGAGGGTATAGAAGCCGAAGACGAGAGGAGACTGAACCCCCTCATCACCATTAAGGGAATCGACAAGTCCCTAGAGGAAAAAGACCTGCTGACCACCATTAAAGAACAAAACCCCTCTCTGAAAAACGAGACATTTTCTATCAAATTTAAGAGAAACAATCGTAATGATAGTCTCTATAACGTAGTCTTAAACACCACTCCCACCGCATGGCGCAAATTCCTCGACCTAGGACGGGTCGCCTTGGATCACAGGAGAGTCCATTGCGACACCTTTTCACCCTTCATTCAGTGTCGCCAATGCCAAGGGTTCGGCCACACAAAGAGTAGGTGCCCATCAATCATTCCCAGTTGCGCCAAATGCGGAGATGAACACTTCACCTCCTCCTGCACCGAACCAGACACATCTACCCCCTCCTGCATTAAC
>OX637270.1:8131849-8141849 GCA_951799465.1 Leptophobia aripa | reverse complement strand
ACCTAACCTAACCTTTTTTTTTTTTTTTTTTTTTTTTTTTTTATTTTTTTTTTTTTTTTTTTACCTGGGGAAACCCGATTACGGGCCCCCGCGCCGGGTCATTAGGAGAAATAGCGCGGGGAGTGTGGGAGTCGGGGTGAAAGCCCCATACCCACTAAAACCCCAGGGACCCATCTCAGCGCGTATTGGACCAAGTCATGGTGTCAGCCTTTTGGCCTTTACCCAATCCTTGGCCCGCGCATACCGCACTCCTTACAACGGAATACGGTTCTCCATTAGCGGTGATAATACACACCGCGAAATACGTCTGGATATTGATTTATCCGGAGTAGCTCTCCTTTTATTTACAATTTACAAATATTTATACACACACAAGACCAGACAAAGAATTAATTTAACCTAATCCTAATTAACACATTGTTTTTCTCCTACCGACCTTGTTCCAATTAATCAAACCTACGAACATTATCACACTCAGACAATAGACAGCTCAATCAGTCAAAACAGATATTCACCTACTATGCTCCCGATTAAATATCGGGCAACTCTTCTTTGGCATAGATAGAAGTCTATGGATGCTCGTGACGACGACTTCGTCGTCCAATTCGTCTTTTTCTTGTTATTGGAGCGGCAGGGTCGATCTCCCTCGTCCGTTCATCGTTTTCTTTTGCGGACAGGACAGCCTTTGCAAAAGCTTCAACCGCCCGCCACACATGTCTATCCCTGACCATGGCCGAGACCAGGTTTGGGAGTGTCAATTCCGGAATGTTTATTGCCGAGTTGAGTGCACTCCTTTCCGTGTCCCACGCTGGACACACTTCCAAGGTGTGTCGCGCAGTGTCCGATGGGTGATCGCAATGATGGCACCCGGGTGTCATCTCTCGTCGAGCCACCTTGCAGAGGTATTGGCCAAAACATCCGTGGCCGGTTAGCAACTGAGCAAGGTGGAACGTTACCGAGCCCCAGCGCCTGTCAATCCACATTTCTAGTACAGGTCGTACCGCTCCGAGCGTCCAAAGACCCGCTGTAGCCCCCTCCAAGTCCGCCTTCCACAGCAGCGTCACTGACCGCCTCGCCTCGCTTCTCCACTCCTGGACAGTATCGAACGGCGGGTCCGCTCCGTTGTTGCTAATTCTGTACTGGTTTCTTCTCCAGAACACATCTGAAAGACCGAGAGCATCGTGATACCAGGGACAAGTTCCAGCTATAACACACACCGCATCAAAAGATGCCGTGCGGTACGCCCGCGCCGCCCGTATCGCAATCATACGCTGCGCTCTTCTCAATAAGGCCCTATTGTGTGTACTTAGGCCCGTGTCGTTAGCCCATATCGGGCAGCCGTAAAGGGCTTTGGCACGAACGACTCCCGCGTAAAGCTTCCGACAGCTATTACTGGGTCCTCCGACATTGGGCATTATGCGAGCTAGCGCCCTGCTCGTATCGTCCAATCCAATGATGGTCCGCTGAAAATGTGCTTTGAAGCACCACTTGGAATCCAGAACCAGGCCCAAATATTTCAATGTCGTACCCACTGCCACGGGATGCCCACCGACGACAATCCGTTTATTCGTCTGTTGCTGACTCCTTTTCCCGGCGAACACGATTGCCTCCGTTTTCTCCAAAGCGACACTGCAGCCGATCGTTTGGATTCTTGCGATCACCTGTGCGACTCCAGCCGCCGCCCTGATAGACGCGTCGCTGTACGATTCTCCTGCTGCCACCACCAGAGTGTCATCCGCGTAGCATAAAACCTGCACACCACGAATGAACACCCCCCGCAGGACCCAATCGTAACCGATGTTCCACAAGAGTGGTCCTAGAACCGACCCCTGCGGGACACCACACTTCACTTCACGCCTTGTCCAAGCACTTTTTGTGGGAAATACGATAAATCTTTCACACAAGTAGTTTTCCACTATAGACCGAAGATAGTCCGGCACTCGGTGATGTCGCAGGCCGTTTCTGATCGCGGCCCATGGCAGCGAATTGAAGGCGTTAGCGATGTCCAACGACACCGCAATCACTACACCGCCCTTCAAAGTTCTCTCCGTCACGATTGAGCGTAGACGGGCAATGGCATCTATGGTGGACCTTCCCCGCCGAAAGCCAAATTGGCAGTTCGACAGATCGGGCCCAACGGATGATAGGTGACACCTGATGCGCTCAGCAATGATTCGCTCGAAACATTTGCCCGCCTCGCTCAGTAGCACAATTGGTCTGTAGCCAGAAGGTGAGTCAGCCGGTTTGCCCGCCTTTCTTAGTAGGACTAAACGGCCGATCTTCCAGTGCTTTGGAAAAACTCCTTCCCTGAGGCATCTGGTCAGAACCGTCTGAAACCTGTCAAATAATCCGAACTTGAGGGTGAGACCCAGCACTTTACCGTGAAGCCCATCGGGGCCCGGCGCAGTTCTTTTCGTGGTTGCTTTGTCGGCCGCTGAGCTCAACTCCGCTTCCGACACTTCCGTGATCTCACCGTGGTCCTCTCTAGCAGTTTCGATCCGTCCTATGTGCGATGTTACTGCTGACGGGAAGAGTGCCTCCACCACCGTATCCAGTAGAGATCGCTCCATGCATTGCGTTGTGGGAGGTGCCCACGGGCGTAATTTAGCCAAAACGGATTTGTAGGGCCTGCCCCATGGGTCTTGGTCAAGAGAGGCAAGGAACTCCGCCCACGCCCTCTCCTTAGCACATACAATGGCCACCCGAAGTGCCCTTTTTGCTGCTTGAAATTCCTCGCGAAGACCAGATTCCAAAGCGCCGCCACTCTCCGCGTTCCTTCTTCGTCGGAACCTACGCAGCATCCTCCGGGCCGATGCACACGTCGCCCGGAGTCCACTCAGCTCTGGGCTCCACCAATACACACCATTTCGAGTTCGCGGCGGTTTGGACCTGGCCATCGACGCATCACCAACCTCTCTCCACACCTCTTCCAGACAAACGATTTCATCGTCGATGGCTCGACCTCTGGTGCCAGAACACCAGGACCCGACCACTGTCGCTGTTTCCAAATTCTCCCGGTTCAAGGATTTTAAAGCCCACGTAGGGCCGATCGCGCTAGAAGCTCGCACCCGAACAGAAGGCATCGCAGACAACGAGGGCTGGACACAGAAACGAATATACCTGTGGTCCGACAGCGTTTCTACCCTCGTCATCACCCTCCACTTTTGAAGCCTCTGGGACAAAACAGGTGTAGCAAAGGTGACGTCTACCACCGAACCGCCAACTCCTCTTATACACGTCCTCACCGAACCGACATTGCAGCACCACAGATTGTTTTCGGCGAGCCACTCCAAAACAGCCACCCCGCGACTATCCGTCACCGAGGAGCCCCACACCGTGGATTTGGCGTTGAGGTCCCCGGCCACCAGCACCTCTAGCGGGCTGCACCAGCGCACCATTGACCCCAGATCCGTCAGAAACCTTTCAAACTCCACCAACGATCGGTTCGGAGAGAAGTAAACTGCTACGACTGCCAAACCGTCCAGCTTCAGCGCCACGCATCCTCTCCGACGACGCACATCCGCAACCCTGGGCAAGATCGTTGGCGATACAACCGCTGCAGCCTGCTCACACTCGTCTCCAAACCAGTTACCGCGGTCTGGCACCCGATATGGTTCGGAGACCACTCCCAATCCTATGGACCACTGCGCCAGGCTTTGCGCGAAGACATCTTGTGCACTGGCGCAGTGGTTGAGGTTGGCTTGTAGAAATTTGATCATTGTGCTGGTGTGGCCATCTCAGTCTCCATTGACTCCCGGTTCGGTTCAGGTGGGGGCGCACGGTTGGGCTGCTCACTCCTCCCCACCCTTCTCTTGGGGGCCGAACACGAAGGTCCCCCCAAGCGGTGGTCTGCCTTCCTACCCAGGGCAGTACATACATTGCAATGGGCGGTTCTCTCCAAACACTCGGCTGCTCTGTGGCCTTCCTTCCCGCACCGATGGCATTGCCTGCTCCGGTCTACCGCAGTGCATCTAGCCGCCGCATGCCCACTCTCCAAGCATCGGTAGCACCGGAACTCTTTTGTTTTAACTATCACTGCCCGCGCTGACACCCAGCCGATGAGCAAACGGCCATCGGACATCTTTGCCGCCGCCTCCACCGGACACGTGACCCAGGCCGCAAACAGCCCTCTCCTGTCCGGGCGGACCGCACTGACCCTTACATACTCCTCCGAGCACTCGCCCTTTCTGGCGACCGCCCGTCGTATCTCCTCCTGAGTCACAGAGTCGTCGAGGTTAGCGACTCTGACGTTTACCATCTTTTGCGGTCTCCCGATCTTTATTCCTTCTTGTTCCTGCAGAGCCTCCGACAGCTTCGCTGCCAGTTTGTCGGCTGCTGAATCTTTCCCCGTTCCGGAGATCTGCAGGATTGCCGCTCCCGTTACCCCGCGCCTGAAGGTAATGGCTTCAACGCCAACGTCACCTAACTTTACCCTCTGCTTGGCCTCCCTCATGACCCCGGCGTAAGTCATGCCACGATCTTGGGCCTCTTTGGATATCGTGATCGTAACCGCCGACGACCGCGGGACTCGAAGCTTCTTTTTTTTCTCTTCTCTCTGCGGGAGTGGCTCCTTCTTGCCTTCAGCCTGCCTGGTTTGGCGGCTTGGCCGACCCCCCTTACCAACCCTCACCCATGAGCTCTCCTCAGCCTCCGGGTTAGGTGGGCGTGAATCGGTCTTGGGCAACGGTCCAACAGGAATGGGAAGAGGAACTCTCTTCGGCGCCATTACATCGTCCATCCCCGCTCTCTCTGTCCTGAGCCTCCTCTTCCGTTTTTTATCAGAAGGCGGCGCGGGCGCAGCTGTCATGGAGGTCACCGCCCCCGATTTGCTACGTTCCCTCAGATCCGCAGCCAGGGGGGGACGCACCCGCGGCGCGGGGCCGAGCCGCGGCTCGAGGCCCTCGATTCTCGCGTTTATTTTTTCCCCCACCGTTTTATAAATGCGAGCCTCAAGGTCGGCCAGGCTTAGAGGATCCGCTTCTGGGCGCAGCTTACTCTTCACACTCTCGACCTGCTTGCGCAGCTCCTCCACTTCGCGTCGCAGCCGGACGTTATCAGCGCGGAGCGCCCGCGTCTCCTCCGACACTGTGCGCTGCGATAAGGCGACAGCGTCGTTTCTGATAAAAGAGACTGCCTCCTTCAGCGCATGCACGAAGGTGCCCTTCAAGTTGGAGGACTTTTGGGCAACCTTCGTGACCATCTCCAAGTTGGCCTCTAATCGGGCCATTACTGTGGCCACCGACTCTACATTTTCCTCCTCTACGCAGAGCGTAGTCGCCGATCTTAACTCGCGAGTGCTTTCAACGGACTCGGTGAGTTCCGCCTCCGCTTGCCTCTGCATCTCCTTCCTCTTACATCCTTCCATAACCCGCTTGGCAGCAGCCTGGCCGACATACTCTCCAGTGGTCGGAGGCCGACCTTTGAACCTTTCTTTGGAGACTGGGGTGTCTGTTGAGCTACCCCCACTCCGCGAGCTCCTGCTCCTGCTCCTCTTCTCTCTCACCCTCTTGTGCGCCCAAAGTCGGCCCAGCTCCTCGCGGGACGCGGGACGACTCGCCGATGGAGTGGACGACACACTCGCCACCGACAAGTTGTCAAAGTCCGACGACTGCGACCCTTCGTCGCGCACCATCCCAGCTGGCACAGACGTTGGAGTACGCCTCACCACCACCTTCACCTCCTCACACCCATTCTCTTCTCTCATTTTTCTCTCCTTCCTCGCCCTATCCACTTCTTCCTTGGTTTTGTTTTGTTTAATTTTATCATTTTCCATATTTTGGTTTCGACATGGGGGATATAAAAAGTCCACCCGGGCAGAGACCCCTGTACCCGGGTAACCCTAATACGCTTGGAGGTCGGGTGGTATCCAAGGGTTGGCCGCTAGCAGCCCGAGATACTGCTCGGACACCCACTCAGAAGAGCGGGAGTACAGCGTCGCGCGAGGCCCCGCAGGGCGCCCCAACGCATGCACATTCAGGGTTTTTTTTATGGTTGTCCTTCCACTTGGACCGGCCAATTAAGGCAAGCCCCCTGGCCCGGTATGGTCCGCGAGACATATCCACGACAACCACACCGAGTAACAGTTTGCCCGACGGGGGACGTGCAAAAGTCCCTGACCAACGACTACTTAACGCCATCGCGGCCCGTCGCACCATGGCTTACACCACCGCAACAATCATCCTCCAACAACAACAACAACAACACCCTCCCAAACTGCCACGCAGCCGCTGGTTCTTTAGAGGAACCCACCCTACAAGCACAATCACTGTACTAAAAAGATATATAACTAGATATAAACCTCACGATATCTTTATTTACTCATGTCTCTTATCCACTTATTTACAACAAACATCCACACATCAATAAATGAAAACATATTTTAGACACAATGACCTCCTATTAAAAGTTGTACTCTTCCGCCGCATCCATTGCGGTTTAATTATAAAACCGAGGATACGACTACCGGTCCTCTCCACACCTTCGCGATTGTAAAATATTCGCTCCGGCTGGCCGAGGGTTGAGCGGGAATTAATCGTCCGCTTTCTGGGCGCTGATGCCTTTCCCGCATACCGGCGACCAAAGTGGTGGCCGGTCGATAAACGAGTCCCTATTTGCTTCACCTTTGCGAAGACAGATGCCGTCGCTCCAGTTAATGAGCCCCCCCGGCACTGCAAGCCTGGGAACCGTGGGAAAATTCATCCACGGCGGAGGGGAACCTAACCTAACCTAACCTAACCTAACCTAACCTAACCTAACCTAACCTAACCTAACCTAACCTAACCTAACCTAACCTAACCTAACCTAACCTAACCTAACCTAACCTAACCTAACCTAACCTAACCTAACCTAACCTAACCTAACCTAACCTAACCTAACCTAACCTAACCTAACCTAACCTAACCTAACCTAACCTAACCTAACCTAACCTAACCTAACCTAACCTAACCTAACCTAACCTAACCTAACCTAACCTAACCTAACCTAACCTAACCTAACCTAACCTAACCTAACCTAACCTAACCTAACCTAACCTAACCTAACCTAACCTAACCTAACCTAACCTAACCTAACCTAACCTAACCTAACCTAACCTAACCTAACCTAACCTAACCTAACCTAACCTAACCTAACCTAACCTAACCTAACCTAACCTAACCTAACCTAACCTAACCTAACCTAACCTAACCTAACCTAACCTAACCTAACCTAACCTAACCTAACCTAACCTAACCTAACCTAACCTAACCTAACCTAACCTAACCTAACCTAACCTAACCTAACCTAACCTAACCTAACCTAACCTAACCTAACCTAACCTAACCTAACCTAACCTAACCTAACCTAACCTAACCTAACCTAACCTAACCTAACCTAACCTAACCTAACCTAACCTAACCTAACCTAACCTAACCTAACCTAACCTAACCTAACCTAACCTAACCTAACCTAACCTAACCTAACCTAACCTAACCTAACCTAACCTAACCTAACCTAACCTAACCTAACCTAACCTAACCTAACCTAACCTAACCTAACCTAACCTAACCTAACCTAACCTAACCTAACCTAACCTAACCTAACCTAACCTAACCTAACCTAACCTAACCTAACCTAACCTAACCTAACCTAACCTAACCTAACCTAACCTAACCTAACCTAACCTAACCTAACCTAACCTAACCTAACCTAACCTAACCTAACCTAACCTAACCTAACCTAACCTAACCTAACCTAACCTAACCTAACCTAACCTAACCTAACCTAACCTAACCTAACCTAACCTAACCTAACCTAACCTAACCTAACCTAACCTAACCTAACCTAACCTAACCTAACCTAACCTAACCTAACCTAACCTAACCTAACCTAACCTAACCTAACCTAACCTAACCTAACCTAACCTAACCTAACCTAACCTAACCTAACCTAACCTAACCTAACCTAACCTAACCTAACCTAACCTAACCTAACCTAACCTAACCTAACCTAACCTAACCTAACCTAACCTAACCTAACCTAACCTAACCTAACCTAACCTAACCTAACCTAACCTAACCTAACCTAACCTAACCTAACCTAACCTAACCTAACCTAACCTAACCTAACCTAACCTAACCTAACCTAACCTAACCTAACCTAACCTAACCTAACCTAACCTAACCTAACCTAACCTAACCTAACCTAACCTAACCTAACCTAACCTAACCTAACCTAACCTAACCTAACCTAACCTAACCTAACCTAACCTAACCTAACCTAACCTAACCTAACCTAACCTAACCTAACCTAACCTAACCTAACCTAACCTAACCTAACCTAACCTAACCTAACCTAACCTAACCTAACCTAACCTAACCTAACCTAACCTAACCTAACCTAACCTAACCTAACCTAACCTAACCTAACCTAACCTAACCTAACCTAACCTAACCTAACCTAACCTAACCTAACCTAACCTAACCTAACCTAACCTAACCTAACCTAACCTAACCTAACCTAACCTAACCTAACCTAACCTAACCTAACCTAACCTAACCTAACCTAACCTAACCTAACCTAACCTAACCTAACCTAACCTAACCTAACCTAACCTAACCTAACCTAACCTAACCTAACCTAACCTAACCTAACCTAACCTAACCTAACCTAACCTAACCTAACCTAACCTAACCTAACCTAACCTAACCTAACCTAACCTAACCTAACCTAACCTAACCTAACCTAACCTAACCTAACCTAACCTAACCTAACCTAACCTAACCTAACCTAACCTAACCTAACCTAACCTAACCTAACCTAACCTAACCTAACCTAACCTAACCTAACCTAACCTAACCTAACCTAACCTAACCTAACCTAACCTAACCTAACCTAACCTAACCTAACCTAACCTAACCTAACCTAACCTAACCTAACCTAACCTAACCTAACCTAACCTAACCTAACCTAACCTAACCTAACCTAACCTAACCTAACCTAACCTAACCTAACCTAACCTAACCTAACCTAACCTAACCTAACCTAACCTAACCTAACCTAACCTAACCTAACCTAACCTAACCTAACCTAACCTAACCTAACCTAACCTAACCTAACCTAACCTAACCTAACCTAACCTAACCTAACCTAACCTAACCTAACCTAACCTAACCTAACCTAACCTAACCTAACCTAACCTAACCTAACCTAACCTAACCTAACCTAACCTAACCTAACCTAACCTAACCTAACCTAACCTAACCTAACCTAACCTAACCTAACCTAACCTAACCTAACCTAACCTAACCTAACCTAACCTAACCTAACCTAACCTAACCTAACCTAACCTAACCTAACCTAACCTAACCTAACCTAACCTAACCTAACCTAACCTAACCTAACCTAACCTAACCTAACCTAACCTAACCTAACCTAACCTAACCTAACCTAACCTAACCTAACCTAACCTAACCTAACCTAACCTAACCTAACCTAACCTAACCTAACCTAACCTAACCTAACCTAACCTAACCTAACCTAACCTAACCTAACCTAACCTAACCTAACCTAACCTAACCTAACCTAACCTAACCTAACCTAACCTAACCTAACCTAACCTAACCTAACCTAACCTAACCTAACCTAACCTAACCTAACCTAACCTAACCTAACCTAACCTAACCTAACCTAACCTAACCTAACCTAACCTAACCTAACCTAACCTAACCTAACCTAACCTAACCTAACCTAACCTAACCTAACCTAACCTAACCTAACCTAACCTAACCTAACCTAACCTAACCTAACCTAACCTAACCTAACCTAACCTAACCTAACCTAACCTAACCTAACCTAACCTAACCTAACCTAACCTAACCTAACCTAACCTAACCTAACCTAACCTAACCTAACCTAACCTAACCTAACCTAACCTAACCTAACCTAACCTAACCTAACCTAACCTAACCTAACCTAACCTAACCTAACCTAACCTAACCTAACCTAACCTAACCTAACCTAA